>JACCGJ010012495.1:0-17588 GCA_013407085.1 Atriophallophorus winterbourni
ATAATTGCTTCGGGAAGGGCATTCCACAGGAAACAGACACGTACCGAATAGAAATATCGGCGACAATTAGTACGGGAATGGGGAATTTGTAGTGCCGCTGAGTGGCTACGTGTAATTCCTGATTCACGGTATTTGAACAAATTTTTGAGTGGATGATCTGGAGTATTCAATATCTTGTAAGTAATTATAACGTCACTTCGAAGTCTACGTTGAAGGGGAGTGGGGAGCTTTAGCTTTTTCAACCTTTCCTCGTAGGTTTGGTCTCGAAAACCACGCACGAGTTTAGTTGCACGATGATATATCCTGTCAAGCAAGAATATATCTTTTTTCATCCACGGAGTCCATGCTTGCGATGCGTGTTCCATTGTGGGAATTAAGTAGGTCTTCATGATGCTTGGCAACATTACAGGCGTAAAGGTTCTGAAGATCCGTCGAAGCATACCTAGAAGTTTTGAGGCACGCTTGTAAATGACCTAACAATGTACGCTGTTCTTTAGGTTGCCACATATCAAGACTCCAAGATCCTTTTCCGATTCGGTCCAGCTCAAAATCGTCTGCCCAAAGTGATATTCGTACTGGAAGGGCTTACCGATTTGCAGTAACTTGCATTTTTAAAAATTAAACGGTAGTTTATTTCTAACTGACCATTCGTGTAGTGCATCTAAATCACTTTGCAGTTTTACGCAGTCTGCAGTCGATTTTATTCGCATCCAAAGTTTAACATCATCCGCAAAAAGAATTACCTTGCATGAGAGCGTCTCGGGTAAATCATTGATGTAAACTAAGAAAAGCACTGGACCGAGAAAGGAACCTTGCGGTACACCACTGAAGGTAATAATGGCTTGTGATTGTACCCCGTTAACTCGAACGGTTGACTTGCGCTCATTGAGGTAGCTTCCGAACCATACGAGTAGCTGCCCGTCAATACTAATCTGTTTCAGCTTTTGTAGCAACAGGAAGTGATCAACTCTGTCGAAAGCTTTCGACATATCCAGATAGCACGCGTGCACACTGTCTCCTGCGTCAACGTTTTGGGTCCAATCGTTTAATACCGTCAGCAAGTTTGTCAAGCATGAGCGAGCTATGCGAAACCCATGCTGGGCGACAGATAGTATATTTTGTGATTCCAAGTGATGAACTATATTTTCTGTCACTATGCGCTCCATAAATTTGGATATCACGGGAAGTAGGGTGACAGGACGGTAGTTCGCGGGATCTGAACGGCTACCACCCTTATAAATTGGTGAAATTACCCCCTGTCTCCCACTCTGTTGGCACCACTTCTTCGGTTAGGGAATGTTGAAACAATTGGCATAGTGGTTCACACAGCTGCTGGTCACAGGATTTTAGTAGTGCTGGTGTTATTCCATCGGCTCCAGAAGATTTTCTAGGGTTCAGTCGACACAAGTGTCTTCGTATAATCGCTGAATTAATCTCAATATCATTCAGTTGTTGAGATACAATTGATGTCAGTAAATTCTCATTCACCCTAACCGTTATCGGGCTAAACATTGTTGCATAAAATTGAGCGAGAGTATCACCCGTTTCCTTTGCTGTGACTGTTAATCCATTCTCAGAAATAAAAGGAAACACCCCTGGTTTCACACTGGACTGAGTATTGACAATCCGATAGAGAAGTTTATGGTTTTCTTCCATTTTAAAAGACAGAGAGCGATAGTAATATTGCTTGTCCTCTTTGACGAGAGCATTCACTGTGTTACGAATTTTAGAAAATTGCTGCTAAGAAGCATCAGTTCTGGTCTTTCGGTGTTCAGTCCAAGCAAAGTTTTGTTTCCTGAGCCATTTTTTATGCGACTTGCCCGTCGTTCACCAACAAATCGCGAATTATGATCTATGTTTGACTGAAGTATTTTCGTGAGCTCACTGCATTGTGTTTCGGTGTTGTGTTGATCACGTTCTTGCCAATTTAATAGCCCAAGCGATCCACGTAGACCCACGTAGTCGACCTTTCTGAATTGTTTGGCGGACGCACAAACTCGTCTTGCACTGCAAACAAACTGAGAGGCTAGCACCAGATGATCACCCCGACCGAGGGGCGCAATGTAGTCAAGACCCTCAACTGATGTTTTCTCTGAAGTAAAGATTAGATCAAAAATTAATGGCAACTCTGATCCTCTTCTATGAGTTAAGTTAAACACATGATTATGCAGTGGAATCGTGTCGATCACCTCACGAAATTTGTGATCAATTGTGTGTAGAGGGTGATCGGATCTGGCAAAGAGTTGAGGAAGATTGAAGTCCCCGATGAGTAGTAATTGCGAGCTACGCTTCTCTCTGGCGTAATTTAGCGCTTGTAATAACCTGTCATTTTGAGTACCATTCGAGGTTGAAGGGCGATATATGATTCCAAGAATGCAATCGTCCTGTGACACATTCGTGAGACTGCACCAGAGGGTATCTTCAAAATCAAGGTTTGGACGGTGAATTTTCATGCACTGAAGCCGTTCGTGACAGTATAAAGCCACACCACCACCTTTTCGTGGGCGATCGTTCCGTATTAGCATCATGTTGGGGATTAAGAGTTTACTTTCAGTCATACAGGATTGAAATCAGGTTTCAGTAACAGCAACGAGGTCTGGCGTGTATCGTTTGCACAGCTCGGTCAGTTCAGTCAATTTGTTGAACAAACTTTGAGCATTGGCATTGATGCATTTAAATGAGTTTTTAGAATGTAACCCCGAGTCAGCATTTGTATTTATTGGTCAGACGAAGTCGACGTCGGACCAAGATCGTTTTTTTGAAGCAATTTGAAGTAATTTCGCGGGCGAATTTGCACCAGTCTCGGATAGTTGCGTAATTGAGGGCTCCAGATGGACATCAACAGCGGCTTTTGAGTTGCACAGTCTAACGTTTTCAAGTAACCTGTTTCTGTTCAGTTTGTTCAGTTTTAGCTTGCTTCGAACATCATCCGCCATGCTACTTGAAAGAAATGTAACCTTAAGTGGATTTGCCCCTTTCTGTGATAGTTCGGCGAACGAGGTATTCTGTATGTGTCGACAACTACAGAACTTTGGGAACCGATATTTTCGGCTATATATGACCATTGTTTGAGGGTCGTGCTCTTTGTTTTCGAAGCCCGTTGTGGCGCCCGATTTTTCTGGAACGTCAAGCAAAATAATACTCCTTGCGGCTGTTGGATCCTGCCTTTTCGGTGCTTTTGACCTTTCCCACCATGGTACGTCAGCATATATACGGTTGGGTAGGTCACTTTGCGTTCGGAGCAAATACGAATTTAGTAGGATATTTTCGATGTCCTTTTCGTTAGCGAAAGTGATTTAAAGGAGACGTGGTTCATCTTGATTCGGGGATTTCGTATGACGAGTTAATCGAGTTACCGACACGGGGTGTACACAATCTAGGCCGATTCGATTACAAACGACGAACCAGTTTTCACGGTCATGCTTTTGCCTTTCTTGAAAGAGCATCACCTCTGACTCAGGAATATTGTTGCATATTAAACTTAAATTTTTTATGCGTTTCATCGAATTTTTCTGCTCCCTGTGATATGGAACCGTTTTGTTTTGAACTTCCTCATTTGCCTGAGGTTCAAGGCTCAATTCTAACGCCAAACACTTATCACCTTTTGTCACCATCTGGGCGAATGTTAGCCTGCTGGAATGAGACGCGTTCACTTGGAGCTCTTTGGACGTAACCCTTGAGCCTGGAATCGATGGTACATTATTGACTTTTTTCAACAGTTCCGTTGATTGATGAAGTTCAGATTGCTTTTTGTTATCTTGAGCATCATATGCTTCGGGTTGAACCGCTGGGGCAATTTTATCCATCAAAAATGTTTTAAGCCTTTCCTCAATTATTCGATGATTATTTTCTAAAATTTCTAACCGAGAATTAAGCCTTGCCTCATAGGCAGAGTTGTGAGGATTGTCGCTAGACTGTTTGCTTCGACATGAAGTGCAAATGTAACAGACCCTGGGGAAATCCACGTTGTTGATAATCGATGTCACCTTCAAAACAAGAGGGTGAAACATTTTGAAAGACGACATTGAAGTAATGAATAGCTAGAGCATCTGTGGTCAACGATGCGGTTTCAGTTAATCTACCTTTAGTTTGCAAACACATTTTAAAAAAGATAGTTCGAACGACTGAATAAAATGACCAATTGATTTCTTAGAAACAACCTTTTGTCGGCTTCCGATATCTGTGGCACAGATTAAGATCTGTGGAAGATTAAATATTTAGTCAAAAGAGCCTCTGCCCGGTTGAAAGTCGACTTGCGCTCTAGGAACTGTGATTCCCTATGTGATTACCCAGTATTCTCTTGACGATGAAGGTAACAATTATCCCGCGGAGGTTAAAGGAGAAGCTCTTCGTAAAATGTTTGAATATGGCTATAAAAGCTGATTCTGCACAATACCGAGGGATGCATTCTGACAGATGCACACTTCGCGTGAGAGAATTCCTAAAGTATTGATTATGATTTGGAAAACTTCATTAAACAAACAGGAGACTTCAATATTGTTCAGAGTTTAACACCGCATTACTAAAGAATAGATAGCAACCTCTCCAAGTACGTTTGTAAACAAGCTCAATTTTGGAACGTGTGAAGGAAAAATCAATCCTGAGATACATTTTAGAGGTTTATCAGTCCAATTATTACTTTGAGTTTGCTCGCACACCGTTTAGTAGACCACACTGAGCATATAAATGTGACAACATTACAGCGACAATGTACAACATAATGTATCAGCAATGGTAAATTCTGCGTTGATCGGCATGGTAGATAATTGTCCAATTAAAATCAACACCACGCCACACCTATCACTTGGAATCAAATTATTTTTTGGGAATTGATAACTGTTTCTTAATGAAGTGGGAATTATACGAATTATTGATGCCAGCGCATCACAGTTAATTAAGTCAATTTCCATCTTATGGTTTTTACATTTGTAATAAATATCTTAAAAATCTTTTGTGTAAAGAAAATGAATAATTTTAAATTAACCGACTCGTTTAAACTAGGGTTGCATGATTCTCTGTAATCGTCACACATATCTGTATGCATTTGGATCGCATTGCTGTGTGTTGGTGGGTCAGTTCCGTAAAGTGATTAGCTTCTATCTATCATCATGCACGAACTGAAATTAACGATGCTTTCTTAAATTTAAAATACTTTCATATTATTTGCGTTCAATGGTATCAAACATTTTATGGTTCTGAATGGCGCGCTTATCTAGAATTGAACCTTGTCATCACCCGATTTTAGAATTCGGAATTCTAAGAGTTTTAACTAATAATGAAATCACTTATTTCTACTGTTCAAAATTGTGTTTAGAATATTTTTTGAAACCATACGCCACCATTTTTTCATGAAACTCCCAGAATTAAAAGGTTACTTCCATTTTGTTATGCTGGAAATTATGGGACGCCTTTTTTAATAACCACGAATTATCATCAATGATAAGACATCTGATGCTACGGAGAATCCTCAGCAGTTAAACGTAAATGTGTTGTTTTCGCGAATCCTTCAGAAAGTGCAGGAAATTATTTGGAAGACGATGATTAATCACCAGGAGTGTTCCAGTGATGGTTTGCTTCAAACTTATGATGAATGTGTAATTCCCGTCAGTCACATTCGAATACAGTGTTTTTACAGCAAGCCAATTCATGTTTTCATCACCGCGAATCTTTTCCTCGTGAAACGGTCACATTCGTAAATTGAACATAGTCTTAAATAACTACGTTCCTTGGTTTCTAATTACATTTGGTAACTAAAGTATTGGTTTTTCACAATCGTAACTCTTTCGTAAACCAGAACTTCCAATCCCCCCCTCAAAAAGCCTGATTGACTCAGTGTGTTAAGCTTGGTAAGCTGCGTTTTAAAATAACGACTTAAGTAAGATATCAGTTTCATGATCAGAAGAATTAAAAGTTCAGTTGGAATGTAGAATGCGCGATTATATTAAAATATATGATAGTCTCATTAGGATTAGGTGATCCCCATGTGCGCCAGCTCTATTAATTGTGTAAGGATGAACAAAGCATCAAAATGAAAGATATTATAAAATTACATGCATGTTGCACGCAACTTGTCGGACAGAATTCTTCTCAATACCTCAAAACAGGCCAACATTCACACAATGAAAGCATAATTCAACTTCAAAATGCGTCTCGGTTACCGATACTCACGATCATTTCCAAAACTATTTTAAGATCCGAGGCGGATATGAGCAAGGTGTAGATTAATATTCTATCTAAAATTTTGCAAAAGTAGGACCATCTAGCAAATGCAGCTTCGTTACGGTGCAAAATAGACGCGCAATCCAAGATTATTCTTTAGCTGATAATTTATGAATGCATGATATCTAACGCAAATATGATACCACGAGCAGCAGAAATGAATAAGCACTGCGTAATTCGGGTCTAATTACGCTGTGCTATTTATAATAAAACCTGGAAATCCTAATTACAAAAATTGCCTTGGTTACGTTTCGGGTTGTTTTTGATATACATGCATTCGTCTCAGGCACTTCCAATTGTTTCCAAAGTTATCGAAATGGTAGCTTTTGACAGCGTTTGCAGACAAACCAATAGATATGCAACTCAACCTTAGTTAACCCTCATTACCAATTTAAGGAGCGGTTATTCTCATTGTCCAGCCGAACTATTTACGTTAATAGTCGATTGAAAAACCACAATTGGATACGACAGAGTCTACGTGAGATAAACCTAAACCATTGTTAGGAAATAGGAGAAATGCAGTCCATAATTTGTGATTGCTTACTGTAAAAACTATTATGGTCAACCATCCAATAGTCACTATCAATTTGCTGAATATCATAACAAAAAAATTTGTATACAATGCAACCAGGAATTTATTTTCCTCAGAGTTCACAATCGTTTTTTTTTTGAAGTTATTTCAATTAATATTTAACTAACTCGTACGATGTCGCTGTGGAATTGCTTATGACTGGAAAGTAAATGTCGAAAAATTGTGATTATATACAAATAACCAAATAAGCCAACATTACCTAAACAGAATTTGGTTACAGCAAAATAGCAGAAAGTCGCCATTAACAGCAGATTCTCGGACGGATTTTATGCTGCAACGTAATTTATTTTGCTATTTAAATCAATTGAGGAAATCAAATGGTTCCGCTACTAATGTATTACAATTATGTATAAATGATAAGCGATTCAATGAGGTGTATAACCTAAACATAGTAATCAATCGACCGCTATAGGAATTTATTTCTAGAAATTGTCAACCTATTTTTAAATTCTAAACATTTTCCATTTCATGAGAAATTAGGAATTCGAGCTTTCGTCAGACAGATTATGTTAAATTACGATTAAATTAGAGGCACTAACGATATTTACATCGTCAATAGGATAAGGGAACAGATTTACAATACCGATAATACTGGAGGCAGAGTGAAAAGAAGTAAACTCGAAGCGGAAGTAGAACGCATACCGATCGTGGTTGATGAACTTGTACCACTTCGTCAGCTTTTAATGGTCTTTCATCGACCTTGTACTGACTACCTTCTGAGCGCTTTCGGACGAGTTCTTGCTCTCGATTCAAAATTTATATATATATATATATATATCTACACTTACCACGTAGCACGAATATGCTGTGAAATTGTATAAATGGCGTATGTTAAAATCAGTTGAATACCAAGGCTCTTGTGCTTACATTCATTTGGAGTAACATGCATAGGGAAAGCCGTTAGATGAAACGATATATCATTACAAATTTTTTGTGTTTCCTAACTGGAAGCATATTCTACATCTAAACGCAGGTGTGCGAACACGCGAAATGAATCAAACATACAAGCTAAACATGAACACAGGAATGAACAATGGTGTAAGTAGTGGATGGATTTCGAGGGGATTTTGAGTAATATTTCAGTTCTAAGAGCATCGGCAAATTAGTTAAGTTACATAAATTTCAATGAACTAAGGAATATAAATTATGTTTTGCTGACAAATTTGTTTGAATGAATCTCGGTTTGTTTGAAAAATTTATAAGAACAATGCACCAGAGTGCAACTTGAACTAGGATTTAAAATTAATTTTCAATTATATTAGTTACGAACCAATAACTGTTATGTCGATTAAAATTTAAAAATTTGTCATACAAATGCAGATGAACATTCAGTTAATTAAAACTGTAAAAAAATTCATCAAAATATGTATAAGTCCTTGTTGAAAAATAATCACGATATTAATTCGTATTTGCATGCTTTTTCAGCATTCTAGTTATGTTGAGAACAAATTTCATCTTGATACTTTGATTTAGTTCTTTTCAATATATGCGATAACTTCAGCAATAATTCTAATTCAACAAAATGTTTTTATTTTTTTGTGTCACAAAAAGTAATCAAATGCTATTTGTTATTAAGTATTTGACAGTCTAGCAACATTAGCAACAAGTGACTAAGCAACGCTCCTCTGATCCTTTGGTGTAGAAATATCACACAGACTGAGATCAAAACTACGCAGCAAAGTCTGCAATTGCGAGGATAAAATGTCGCAAGTCAATCAATTAGATAATGTTTACGAAATCTCAGGTTTACATTGCGACAACACTATGTTTGCCGAACTGATACAAAATTGGCAACAAGATTACACTGACATCAATTTACGGTGAGACGACACGACAAAATTTGATGATCACAATATCGATCGATTTGGACACAACTTCAACATAATCGCCAAAGCTTGCAACCGACGCATACGAGGGGCGTGGCACTGGACAGAATAATCGACCTGTGAACACCTTCAATTGGTTGCCACGTTCAGACCAATGAGTAATATTTTAGGTTGAAGTTTAGGACAGTGCATTTGGACAAACTTAATAAACGGACAAAATAAGGCGTATAGAGTGCCAACAATTGACAATCGCATGCCTCTTTCAAAGAATTTTAGACTATGATGACTTCAAGCATGATGATTACGTCTTGATCAAACACCATTACACCATTTGAACAGCTTCCAAAATTTGAGCTACAAGTATTCATTTCTATATTTGACATTATAATCCCACCTGGAATATTTCAATTGCAAACATTTCGGAAATTTTTATATAATTGTTGACAACTACTTGTTTAAATTAATAATATCGTTAAATAAACTAAAAAATGTAAATATTAGATAAAATAATTTGACCAAAGGAGATTTGAACTCTATTTTAAATAACTTACTGGCCCCAAATGGCATTTCCTGGACGGTAGCTGAAAAAAGAATGTTCCTCTTTGTAAACATCGAAATGTTGGTAACATCTCGCTTAATTTTATCGATTGATTGCATTTGATTTAAATTGTGATCTCAAAATGCAAGCATAATCCGAGGTTGCAAGTTGAAGCGATTAAAAGTGCAGTGAAAAATTTCTTGCAATGTTGTGTGGGGCTGGCATGCGTCGGTTCTCGAATTGACATCTATTGTGTCAATACAAATTACGAAACATACACAATCGTTAACGTTTTTCAACACAATTTGTTCGTCAGTATACAATCGCTCTGTGATTCAAAATCTGAGAACAATCTATACAACTCCGCTTTCATTCATCCTGGATCAATGAGTGGAAGATATTAATTGCCAGACAAGCATTAGTTACGGAGATGAAGGGCATGTTTTTCTCAAAGCGAATAGCCTTAGAATCACGGGAATCCATTGTGTGAGCATGCCAATTTAGACAGATTCAATATTTAGGACTTCATGGCAAGTGGTTCGTTTTGAGCACTGCTCTCCTTGATTTCGGTTATCCTATATTACTAAACTTCATGCATCAATAGATAAAGATTTCATATCAATCTTTAATTTAGAAGTTTCTAAAATCAGTCATTAGATTCCATAAAAATAAGTACAATTTGCAAATATATGATACTAATTGGCGAGGTTAGATTTCCTGTTAGAAGTAGATGTCTTTGCGAATATATACTGTTGTATCCATATAAAATAACATAAAAGTATTTACAAATTATTTTAAATAAATTTATTTTTCATGTGTGAATTTAGCCAATTTATAAATTAAAAAAAAATATGGATACAAATTCCTCGAATATAAACATTATATCAAATTATCAATTCAATTCAATCATAAAACAAATTTAATAATATTAAATTAATCAATTCTAATTCGTGTGGACATTTTTATAAGTTAATAACTGAAAACGATCTTCTTTATGATTTTTGATGAACAATGCTTCTTAGTCTTACCTATGTTCATAGTTGGGTAGTAAAACACTGAAGTGAATTATTATTATTATTGAATAAATTAAAATTAAATAAATTATTATTAAATTATTTTATATAAATTAATAGAACAATTTATAAGATACAGTATCAACACAAAACACTGATACTAGTATTTTGTTTAGTGTTGCATCTCAATTATAAATGAAAACAACAACTGCATTCAGATTTTAGCTTTCACAGCGCTTCAAATTAATATAAATTTATGAATGAGCAGGAACAAGTACATGTGCGCCGTTCGAGGCAAAAAGGAGTATTCCGCATGGGTAGCACCCACATGGCGTGATATACGTTCAAGGGCCCAGAACTGTGTTTGCTCTTCACGGTCTTGTAGATAAAGCATTACAACATGGAAAGAGGAAGTTGTTCTCAAGTTGCTCTGAGCTCTTTTTACTGATTTAAATTGAACATCTATTGAAATAAGACGTATTTTATACTTACACGTTGAAAACAATCCTAGGCGTCCATTTGTTCATAGTATTAACACGAATAGCAGAGCTGCTTTAGTAAACTCTTCCGTATTCGTAAAATTTTCCATTCACAATGTGGACAAACAAATTTAGTGGAATCATTCACCACCTCTGCATGTTGTATGTAAATTTACATGTATTTACCGTCTAACAAAAAATCATTCCTCGAGAAAAGACTGTACAATTTCGAGGTTTTGGCAACGTCCATATGCGATTACACTGGACACGAAAAATCAAACAATCGGCAATTATATATGGTGAAGATTAATTTTGAAATATATCAACACGATCATTGTTAAGCAACAAACAAGTCATTTAGTGTTGGTGTTCAATGAATTAAAACTGAAAATCAGAATCGGTTTCATAAATTTTTGACAAATATATTTCTGGAGTAAGAGTTTGGAAGTATTTTCGACTGCTTGAGCAGGATAAACTGGATAATTATCAGTTCACTTTTCTTGTCAAAATGTCAAAAAGTTTGTTGAAAAAAAACGACAAAGAATTGGAACTTCTCAAGGTTATATCGATATTAATTTGATAATGAACATACGCTTGGCAAGTGCCCCTCTATACACAACTGAAATATTTAAAGTTTTGGAAATTATAGAATACGATATTATTTTAGTGGACCAAAATGTCGTCAAGGTTAACTTGAATTTTGTAGACAGTATACTGCATAACGCATGATGCACAAACTAGGCCGAGTATAGTGAACAGTTTTGCAGCTATGAACCACGTTAACGTGAACTTGTTATGATCCAGAGAAAAGTGAATATTGATGCGGAATTTCCTTAAGAATTTTTTTTCATGCTTACTATTTTATATGAACAGCAAAATATATTATATTATCAAGAATACCACTGTTGCTGATAGTATTCGTTGACGGTCTTTAAATAATAAAATGAGAAAGCTCGGCTAGCAGGCTAATTGTCATATCTAAATGAACTATTGAATCAATCTAACACAATCCATTTTGATATACAGTTTTAGAATACTATTTAAAACATCCGTGAACTAAATCAAAACATAATTTGTAGTTACTTAAAGATTGCTGTTCATGCCATCTGACAAAAATAATCCAATTTGAAGGGCGCCGAGATAACATCTAGTTGAATGTTGGATAATCACTAGATTAGTAACGAAGGATTTTTGTAATTTTTTATGAAAGTTCTCAAATACGTAGATTGAATAAATGAAATATATTACATCAATATCGAACATATTCTAAATAAATTTCAGATGATAAAAATTGAGCTATTTCAGTAGGCGAATATCTTGGCTAATTATAACAAAAATCATGAACGCGGTTTTTGTTGCCTATATTCTCTCACATCAGCTTTCCCTGAGATGATAAATGAAACTCTTCTTGTAGCGTTTTTAAAAATCTTGTAAACAAACAACAACACCTAATTGGGGTATAATCCGTGACGAATGGTAGCCAAAATAGATTTGAATGAACTTCGTATATTTTTAAAGGAAGTTCAAATAAGAGAGCTGTCGGAAATACATGCATTTTAATTATTAGTTTCGACGAAGTGTGTACAATCTATTGCGCTCCACAACAATTGTTGAACAGATAAATTTTAATAATCAAACCATTTCAATAGGTTAACTGGTAAACACAAATTGAATTTAATTCATGTTTGCCAAAAAGTTAAAAGAGCAAAATTTGCGGATGCCATAAACTTGATTGAAGCGAAACAAAGTAGCAATGTGTTTTCATCTGAGATATTGATAAAGAGGTTTTATTACACATCTAGAACAATAATCATTGAAATCAGTAAGTACGAAAGTCGGCTAGTGTGAAAAATTAATCTTTTATTCAAACTATGAATTAGAAAGAGAAACCACATTCACAGATAGACTGACACTTGATATAAAAGTTCATTTTCTTGTAAATGGAAATACAGCCGAAGGTCTAGCATTTGTCGATAGTTCACTAATGAAATATTGCAAAAATTTCAATATTTCGGTTTATATAAACCAATATTAGCTTGGTAGTAAACACTGTTAATGAGTGCCATTCAAATGAATATAGAAGACAAATCTGATACACGTGACGAACTTGAAAATGCTTTGAAGTGTAATTACCTGAATAACTTATGCTATGAAAGCAGTTTACCTGCTAGAATCGACTATCCGAAGTTTCTCCTCAAAGAAAACATGCGTTCCAGCCAAAAATGATACGCGTACCACTATTTACGATAAAAAACCTAGGCCTCAAAAATGGATCACTTCGCCGACATCATCAAGTACTAAAGTAGCTTGATTCAAATCAAGAGATATTTAGTTTTATGTATGTGTCGTTTATTAATTTAATTTTTTGGATTACTTAAATGTATGTAATGTAGAGCTTCCACGTGAAACATCAAACGACTTGAACGTCGCTACTAGTATAGTATTTTTTCTAGGTTTCCTGAACACTTAATACTAAAAAACTGAAGAGGAAAATAAGTTTTTCTGCAATATACGATTGAACCTACCCGATAGTTGCCTTGTACCAACATCTATCATATGTGGTGAAGAGATATTCGAAAATAATTTCGAAAATACTTTGAGCAATAAAAACAAAAATTATGCATAATTGCGTGTGTTCATCATGATTAAACAAATTAATTGTAGCAACATAACTAGGTAGATGTTCAAGGATTTATTTTAACTAATATACTCGTATGTAAATAAAATTTGATTCACAATACCACAGAGTGAAACGACTTCGTTCCCGGTTGCAGTATTAAAATGATACCATCAATGATGTTTTGTATGGATTGCTGAATTTACACTGTTGTTCACGCAAAAAATGAGTTCAGCCTTTTCACCTACATACTAAAAAATACTGCGTTTTGGCAATATCCAAAACCGCAATGATCCCGGGCAAGCTATTGCCTGGATTATCACAAGGAGTTTAATAAAATATGCTATGTCTTCAGTTTACTTAATTATATACATTAGTTTCACACGGGACACATTACATTCGTCAATCCTGTTATGGTTTATTTAATAAACGACTAGGCATCATTGCTGAGGGAGGATTTTGAACTACATGACATGATTTATTAGTGTGCGCCAAAATTGGTATTATGTTGCTGAAGAATCAATGTTAAAACAAAATCAACACCATCTATCTCAACGACGGATAATGTGTAAACTTATGTTTTCGTTTAAATAGAGCACACATAGAATATCATACCACGAACCACTGACATAATCCCAAATACCTCACTCTAACACGAAGATATTCAAAAGATTATCATTTTAAACTCCCGATTGCTTATTATTCGTAAGTAATTCATTAATTTGAATTTGTTTTGATTGGATCACCCTACGAACTAAATCGAACACACTCGGAATACTTCAAAGTTTTTGTTTCAAAGTTGGATGAATAAACTATGCGATATATACGCTATATGACTGTAACATGTTACATGTTTTTACTCAATATACATCGTCACCCTGTCGTTTAGTTACAGCTTCTTGAATTTTTAGCCATGCAGCTGTGAGTTTTGTTTGATAAGAATATGTTTCGTTCACAATGAGTTTAACCCTTATAATTATTAGTTATTTATATTCTTTTGATCATACCTGAATCGAAGTTGACCAAAGTTGCTAAAGGGTATTTGATTCTGACCGTGTCGGTTTTATTGGGAACAGCTTCATTCCACTTGCGTGAATGACTTTAAAACCAAAATGAGGGATGTTTTATCAAACGTTTCGTTTCCCAACACGTATATAATGTTTCATCTAATTCCTTAGATTGTTTCATAAACTTAAATTTCAGTTCATACCAAACTATGGATACAGTTGCGAGTGTTACATTTTGCATAATTTGAAACCTTAAATTACGAAGAATTATTATTTATTGATCGTTGTAATAAGATTCTCATCTCTTAAATTAAAAGTTCGCAGCATGATAAGTTGTGATTTTTTGTTTCGATATTATCCATTAATCGATCGAAAATCGAATTTAAACATAATCGCATGCAATGCTAGCAAACTTATAAAATGTCAAATATCTGAAGAGTTTGCATTCAAGTCAATTTCTCAGCAATGAAACCAAACCTGAGAAATTAATCATTGAACTAAATATAGCGACTGACTTACTTGCACCAAATTCATACGATATAGCTGAGTATTGAATTTTGAATTTGTTTTTTTATATGAGGTAAATTACTCATGGTAAATTCTCTCGTTATGCTAGTATAAAAAGTGATAGCTGACTCTTAATTAAAACATAATGCTCAGGGGCGCTACAGAAATATGAAAAAAACATTTCAGATACTCATGAATGAACTGGAGCTTAAATCTGGATAATATGCACTATGAAGTTGTAGAAGTTTTCCCAATAAATTATCATGAATAGTTGGTATTTAACCCTTAAAGCGCTTGAGTTTAAGTGCGAAGGATGTAAACACAACAATGCATTGGTCATTTTAGCAACTTGAGAGATTGAATAATAATGACACTCTGATTCTTTGTTCAAATATTTTGGATTGTCATGCAAACCCTATGTAACAGTGCCATTACAGTTAAGCTAAGTTTACCGCTTCAACACTACTTAAAGGCTCTGTGAATGTAGGATCAATGACTCAAACTTATGGAGAAATTGACTAGAAAACGATTTGTATAGTGTTAGTTCTGGAGATGTGAGCAACACAATACATATTTGATTCGAACATTTTGTGCGCTTGATCAAGCATGACATTGTGATTCTCTATTTGAAAATCTTAGTTCGTCGTACGAACCATATATCACATATCTCTAACACTTCAACGCTTGTTCAAGCCTCTTTGAATCCATTCTTACTGTCTGCATCTAATGACGACAAACAGCCAGAAACCAGTTGTGGACAGAGAGCATCGGGGATGTGAGCAACACAAAACAATGAACATTTTGAGCGTTCTGGGCGCTTGTTCAAGAATAATTATGTAATTATGTAATTATTTTAAGATAGTGGTTAATAGTACATATTTCGTATGATTTTGAGCAAATGCAAACAAGCAGATTTTCGAATAACTGCCAATGCTTTTATGAATTTTTGAAAATGACTTATCCACATTGTAATACAATGTCAGATTTGACAAACTGCTATCAGTAGCCTTCAGTAGATCTTTCAATTTTATGTGCATATTTTTAGTAGCTTGAAACTTTTAATTACAATATTTGCATAAATTTATATTTCAAGTAAATTTTCACAACCTTTAAAAATAATTCAATATAAACGGAACTCACCGAATGTGTATTCAGGGAAATGATATTTAATTTCATACATCGCTGTATGAATGTGAAATCAGACTGTAACTCGGAATTCAATCTTCAGATAAATTTATTGATCATCATAAAATTTCTAAGGATTTATTAAGATTCCCTGGTATTCGTGCCACCCAACAATCATCGTTGCATTTTATTAGAACGTTAAACAAAGTACTAAGAGAGAAACAATCGTAATCTCATTTTAACGCGCAATCTTTTCAGTAAATTTCACACTGTGGGTTAAATAAAGAACAACGACCAAGTATTAACACCCTTCTATTCTCGGCACGTAACAACTGGTACGGACATTAACATCTCTTTGTAATCAGGTAGAAATTGTGAGCATAAGTACCGTGAGCGCAATTGGATTACACGAAGGTTAAAATTAGACACATTTTGAGCAGCGTGATAAAACATTAGCTAGAATGTTTGATTCATTCATTAAAGAAGACCTGTAATAAGAAACCAATTGTTCTAAGAAGTTGCATGGCTTACATCAATTCTAAAACTTAGTTAATTGAATCACATTTAATAGTTCGACGGTTCATCGTATAAGTAAAAGAAAATGAGTGATACAGATTTATGCATCTTCTTTCGATTTGCTCATTGTGTAACTTTGTGATTTAATATTATATATAATATATAGTTACTTCATAAGATTGTTCGGTGAAATTTCGGTGTATCATTCAATTAAATTACCTCACGTTTTTCTGAGGTATGGCGACTTCCATTATAATCATCTTTTATTAATCGAGCATCATGTTTGTCCACGAAATAACAATCTAAATATCCGATTTATGACAAACTAAATTAATCAAATCTGGCATAACCAAGCGATGCAAAGGAATAATGGAATTAGATGATGAAATATATTATTTCAAGCCTCAGTCTGAAAGGTGATGAATCCTGATCTAACTTTGTACAATTTCTGAGAGCAAACAAACAGAAAGCGATTGAGGTTACGTTTTGTGCACCACTATTCACTAGCAATCAGATGTATACAATTAAATGTTTGAAGACAGTTTTGCACAAATATATCCGGACATCTTGAGCGCGAAATTATGGAATTCATGTCTGCGAGTTTCACACAGTTTTGCTATATATTCACACACAACAGTGTAGTATGTTACTACACTAAATGTTCCTAAATGTGTTGTGTTAATAAGTGTAATTTTATTTTCGAAATAACTTTCTGAATAATCAATTTTTTATTGTTATGTAAACGGAATTTGAAAATAATAAAATAAATCTGTTTTCGTGGAATGTGTTTCCACTGATGCACAAGATTCCTCAGATCGATCGCGACAGTCAAAACTGGAAACGTGCCAACAAAACACTGCAAATTTTTCGATTTCTGCAATGATTATTGTATTTCGACTGCTATCAATTGACAAAAGAATACATCAATTTAACTGGCTCCAACAATTCTTTCAGTGTGATTAAGTTTGAAGATTTTTCTGCTTTATGCATTTGAAAGTCAGGATAGAAACCTCAAACTAAAGTTTAAAAGCCTAAAATTCGTATGAAGAAATGGCAAAAATTAAGACCACTTCTCAGACTGCATTGATTGTTCATGTTTAGCTAAATTTGCTTCATACAGAGGCTAATTGCGTATGTTGAAAATGTATC
>JACCGJ010012496.1:0-22757 GCA_013407085.1 Atriophallophorus winterbourni
AACGACCAATCTGAATCATCTTCGATTTGGCATATTCAATGACAGTTTATTTTCAGATGACCAGTTGAACAAAGCACTCAAATCGTTTTGCAGCAAGATACAATCGTCAGCATTTCTGATTTGCCTCCATGCTTTTATATCGTCAGCAAACAAAACCATCTTACTATCATTTGGTAGTGCATATCGTTCATATAGACTAGAAACAGTATTGGTCCAAACACTGAGCCTTGTGGAACTCCGCTAGTGACATCGATGTTCTTCGATAATAGGCCGTCCACACGAACTCGGATGTGTCTGTTGCTGAATATGTGCTGGTTGTACCTCATTCCCGCCTGAACTGTAAAAGGTATTTTTACTCTGTCCGTGTTTGTTTTACTTGGAACAGTTTACCTTCAACCGTTGCTCACGCCACTAGCTTGCATGACTTTAAAACGAAATTAGACGAATTTTTGTTGCATTATTCGTTTCCAGAACACTTATATACTGTTTAATCTATGTTCTTATATTGTTTATACACTATAATTTCAATTTTTGCCATCCTATGGTTGTTGTTAAGCTTGTTGCTTTTTAGACCATTAAAAACCTTGAATTAACTTGAATTACAGAGTGGTTGCTGCTCGAACAACGGATGTGTAAAGCGATCTTGTTTACTACCGACAGCGGAGAACACTGAAGATGGATTATTGAATTCATTTGTTCACTCGTTATGGGCTGGACTTTTGTGCAGGCAGCACGCTCCTCTCGGTACAATTAAGGCTCATACTGATGAATGGGATAATGTTGATTACCAAAGGATTATGTTCGACATGTTAAACGATTTGCGGAAAATAAGAACCCAATGAAATTGTTAAAATCCAACGTAGAAAGTAAGTATAAACATACGAAAGGATTTTTATATAGGATGTTGGAATGTGGGACATTGCTGGATGTTGGTAGTCAAGCCATTATGATGCGCTCTTTAATAGACTACCTGGTAGACATTGCTTGTCTCGGAGGTTTGCCTTCCTGGACACGGATCCAAACGGATTAAAGTCCCCGGGGTCGATTGTACATACTGGCTACTCTACAGTGGGTATAAAGATGGTTCTGCCCAGCACAGTGTAGCGATAGCTCTCAGCGATCATGCCAAGCAATCACTCATGTCATGGACGCATGTCTTCAAGAATTGCATTGGTTCGGCTGAGAGGGCATACTTTCAATATTACTATCGTCTCGGTGTATGCTCCAACGTTATCTGCTGACTAAAATGTTACAGATTATTTTTATGACCAACTACAATCCGTCGTCGATAGAGTAACTGAAAACGACATATTGGTTGTGGCCGGAGATTGGAACGCACATACTGGATCAGCAGATGCTTCAGCTAACCGAATTCTGGGCAGATTTGGCCTAGGTTAATAGGTGTGAGAACAGCGACTGATTAATGGAGTTTGCGGTCTACAATCAGTTATGTGTTTGCAACACCGAGATCCAAGGTAATTCAGGTTTTTAATGGTCTGAAAACGAACAAGCTTAACAATAGCCATAAGATGGTAGAAATTAAAAAATATACGTGTATAAAAAAACAAGATGAGTAGTTAGGTTATATGAGTAAGTTAGGTTATATAAGTATCCGGGAAACGAATAGTTCAATAAATATTCGTCTAATTTCGTTTTAAATTCATGCAAGCTAATGGAGTGAGAAACGGTAGAAGGTAAACTGCTCCAAGTAAAACAGACACGGATAGAATAAAATGCCTTCTGCAGTTCAGGGTGGAATAGGGTACAACAAGCATATATTCATGAGTCCGATAATTTTGCTGCATAATTTCTGCATCCTTCTTCAACCACGGAGACGATGACTGCACAGCGTATTACATGACTAGTCTCAGGTATGTATTTATGATCCTTGTGAATATCTTTGGCAAAAATTTCCAAAATATTTGTTTGAGTATATTGAGGACACGTGTTGCCTTTGTAAAGGCATGGTTAGTTTGAATTGAGGTTTTTAAACTGGAGCATGTCCAGATACCCAAATCTTTTTGTTCACTGCAATTTTGAATGGAATGTAAACCTATATGTTATGTAAACTCTACTTGATTCCCCACGTTCATGAACCTATATTTGTTGAGGTTGAATGGCAGTTTGTTCTTCAACGACCGGTTGTGAAGCGTATCAAGAACTTTTTGTAATACCAGACAGTATTCTGGGCTACGGATGCAAATCCATATTTTTATGTCGCCCGCAAATAACGAAATGTTACATCGAAAAATTTCCGGTATTTCATTGACATAAACCAGAAAGAGGATTGGACCAAGGACTGAACATTGGGAAACTCCACTAGTTGCTGCGATTGGTTTTGATAATGCATCGTCAAAACGTACCTGGGTAGTGTAATTTGTTAGCTGGTTATTTAGCCAATTCAACAACTTTCCAGTGATATCAAGCCTTTCAAGCTTCTGCAGTAGTATGCTGTGGTTAACACGATCAAATGCTTTGGAGATATCAAGATAACAAGCAAGAATTGCCTGCCATTTATCAACCGCTTGTGTCCAATCATCCAGCGTTGTCAGTACATTAGATAAACAAGAATAATTCCGTCTAAATCCATGCTGTTTTCTCTGAAACAACTGATTATTTTCGAAATGTTTCATCAGATCGTCAACAATGAGGCGATCAAGTAATTTGGAAATCACAGGTAACAGAGTAACGGGTCGGTAATTTGAAACATTGGAGCAATTTCCACCTTTATAAATAGGAGTGATTATTCCAGTTTTCCAATCGGTAGAAATCACGCCATTTGCCGTTGTTTGATTAAACAAGTATGTGATTGGTATGTGAGTGAAAGCCCTTGGTAACTTAGTACTCGATTGATGAAAGAACAGCGAATCAGATCGATTATATCCTACTTCGCGCCCGCTGGATGCCATCGGTGCTGGACTGTAGGTTCTATCGTGGGGCCGAAACATGGAATACATCGGCACTGATCACATTCTTGTTCACGCTATACTCCGAAATCGTATACTAAAACGCAAAAAAATCCTTAGGAAGAATTTTAAACATGGCAGAATTAGGAAACCCGGACAAACGTAAGAAGCTCATAAAAGATATTGCTGAGCAGTTGGATGGGAGTGATGCCCCATTTGAACAACAGTGGTTTAGACTGAAGATAACTACTCATACTGCAGCATTAGCAAACCTGGGCACTATCATCGCCAACGGCGAGACTGTATCTCACAGAACACCATTAATCTCTCTGCCCATGCAAGAGATGCTCGAATGTATGTTGCTTCTGATTACGGCCTCCTAAGAAGAGCTGCTACATGATTCGCCCGTACGGATTGTCAGTTATACTGGGCAGAAACTGCATCTGAAATGGAAGCTGCAGCGAATAAAGGAAACTTTGTAAAACTATTTAGCCTGAATCACATGGCATCCGGAAGCCGTAGTTTTAACACGAACTTCAGAGATTCGTCAGGACCAGCTGTCCTGACGAAGGTCAAAGATCAGCTGATCTTTGACCTTGATGATAAGGTAGCTAGGTGGGTTGAGCATTTCAGCTAGTTACTCAACCGACCATCAGCTACCGGTACCGTCCATGTACAAAACTGTGATGTCCCATCGGAGTACGAGAGTTCAAGTGTCTTGCGACGAATGAAGAACGGTAAATCGTCAAGCGATGATGGGATTTCCGTGGAACTTATCGAAGTTTATACCGACGCCTTATTATCTTCACTGCACAAATTATTTTGTTTTATCTGGGAGACGGGCATTTTTCCGTCAGATTGGGGAAAGTCAAATATCCTACTCCTACTTCGAGGTTGAACAAAATATGTGTGCTCCAACTATAACAGAATAAGCCTCGTCGATGCCGCAGCTAAGCAGTTTGTGACGTTACTGTTAAACCGGTTCTATGTCAAACGAAATCTGCGCACTTGAGTCAACCAAGATAAGTGTTGAGAAGTGTTGACCAAATGTTCAAATGACGCAGGATTTTGGACCACCATATACGGCATCAACAGCAAATGATAGCATGTTTTATCGATTTCCACGCCGCCTTTGACTCTGTAGATCGTGGTTGTTTCTCAGATATTATGCTAGCGGCTGGGGTCCCCTTGAACGTCGGTAGCCTATTACAACTCTACAAGGGCTCGGTTTCGCGTCTACGGTGAAGTGTCTCGTGAATTTAGCTTGCACACAGGAGTCAGGCAAGGCTGTTTGTTATCCCCGGTTCTCTTCAACTATATCGTCGACTAGATAATGAATCAGTCATTAGCGGGCTATCAAGGGGCTCACGCTTCAACTGATCTCTGGATCGCAGATCTCGATTACGCGAATGATGTAGTTGTATTTGGCGAAAATGCCGAAATGCTGCAAAGGATTTTAGACTGCATTAGTAGTACTGCTGCAAAAGTCGGCCTCGAGATAAACGCAGCAAAAACCAAAGCATTTATTTATACCGTTATACCAGGCGTTCAGCAGCTTAAAATCCAGAGCTGCCGATAGAGTGTTTCAGACTTCAAATACCTCGGTTCCAGTATGTTGTTCAATAGTCAAGTGAAACATAAAGTGAAGTTAAGGGTTGGTAGTGCGCGTAACGCGTAACGCGTTTCTGCATCTAAAAGGCCCCTTTTGGCGCAGGCTCGGGATCAGTCTCAAGTCTAAAATACGTGTTTACAACGCAGCGATCAGCCCTGTACTGGTTTATGGATGTGAGACGTGGCAGCTTAGGTCACAGGATGTATGATCCCTGGAAACGTTCGAACATTGGTACCTTAGGATAATATTGGGCGTCCGATATACTGGCAGGGTATTTAACGCTGTCATTCAGCGCAATGCAACGGATACTTCCGCTTTCCGTTCACATCCAACGGCGAAGACCGCACTGGTTTGGCCACGTCCTTCAAAAGACAGCGCTCCCGAATCTCGTGTTCGACCCTAAACCCGCTCATACTTATATTCGGTGTCCAGGCGGTCATGTGAAGACCTGGCTGCCAACTGCCAAAGAGGACGTAGATGCCCTGCGATTGCGTACCGTCTACGACGTTCGAAGTTGGGGGCGTGACTGGATCACGATCGGCAACGATCTCGCCTCAGATTGACGCGCTTGGGTTGGCGTGATTCGATACATCAATCGGCTAATTCACCTGTGGCGTAAGTAAAAGTAATTAGCACGATTTCATCTGTGCAGAAACAATTTTTTTTCTTATGAAATTCGATTTTTTCAAACATTTTTTGTTAGATATGTAACTTGGAAATTTTGGAAAAAAATATGTTGGCCTAACGGTTTGGAACACTTTTTGAACAAAGTTGCAGGCTTTCATAAATCGAGATAATATTTCACATTCTCTTCACGACCGCTTTCGCGCTATTTGATTGTTATTGGGAACAGAGTGTATAGGTGATTATTCTGGAGTTCAGGTGGATTGAGTTGAATTTTGCTCACACCGTTGGTATGATTTAATCTCGCAACTGTGTAATCGAAAGATGAAAGCGCGATTTATTTAAATTTATACGTATATCCTATGGTACTGTACGGCCATTTTCTTTTTCTACCATAAATCTTGAATCATTTCCGAAGATGCGCGCTGACCTTGTAATAAGGCCCATGCTGTTTACGCGAAAAATCGAACATTAGGTTCGCGTCATACAATCACCTCATACACGTGTTCATTGCGCGATTTTGTCTGAACAAGTTGGACTGTTCACATCTGGCATCATGGGCTTTAAAACTTACATTGTCTATAGAGTTCCACAGATTCCGATTGACACAATCGGGTCGGTTAATATGTACGTCTCGCTTGAGCACTTGACACTTGCCCAAAATGTCTGATGCCAGGTGACTGAGTGTACACTTTAAAAATTATCGATTTTTTACACATAAATGGTGCTTTTTTAAGTCGACGAAATTAATCACAGCTCAGAAGCAGGATTTTCAGTAATCAGTTTGCCGAGGTGGTAATGT
This sequence comes from Atriophallophorus winterbourni, assembly GCA_013407085.1. Classification (NCBI taxonomy): domain Eukaryota; kingdom Metazoa; phylum Platyhelminthes; class Trematoda; order Plagiorchiida; family Microphallidae; genus Atriophallophorus; species Atriophallophorus winterbourni. The sequence goes on from JACCGJ010012496.1 coordinate 5,945, forward strand.
AACTTGTAGATGTTTCATTATCAAAATGGTGACATCATTAGCCACCACCCTATTCTTTGAGCCGCATTCTTTGCTTCACTACTGACGAAATTTGTCAATGTACATTTGCTTAATCACAAGCTCGCATTGAACGTTACGCGGTTCGTCATTGGTTTGTTTCTCTCGTCCAATCAAATTGACTGGTTATTCGATTGGGTTATCGGATGCAGGCGGTTTCTAATTAGCCAATGCTTGCCACCCCCTTTGATTGGCTTGAAGATTGATCGTGTTAACGAATGACAGCCTTCAGGAAATTATGTGTTTGAACGTGGTCTTCGATGCCATGTATTTGAGTTTTATTTAAACCGATTTCAATATATAGTGTCCAGTGACAATAGTGATGTGAGTTTGATGTGAGTTATTGCCTGTATGAGGTCCTCGGGTTTTAGTAAATAAGAATAAAGTATCTGGGACAGAGATTTTTGTTGATTTGAAATATTCTCTTCGTCTCTTCCTAGTTCAACTGTGCTGCAATTCGTTCTGGCACGATGGAATAGCCTTATAGCGTCGCCCCGCTTATGTTCCGTGAAGTTAAGAGAGTAACATATGGTTCTTCTCAGTAGTCACAAGTTTCATTATTCTGGATACAAGGATCTTAGAAAATGGGAGAATCGCCACTTCTGTTCCAATTGTGAACTCTATACTGCGGAGAAATGATTTAACCCCATCTTGGATACAATCCATTATCGGCATCATACTCATTGTTCAAAAGCATTTTCCTAAATTTCAAAAACTTCCTTGCGAAATCAACCCAAAAATCTATGACTTTACAATACTGCATCCACCAAAGAATGTGAACGAATGTTAGCACAAAGGACGCACCCCAAACGTCTTTCAAACACCCACATGCACATAATCTATTTAAATAACAAAATGTACAATGGATGCGTTTTTTTAATTAGCCGCACTCATTGAAGGTTCCAAGGTTGTCACGGCCCGGGCGAATTTGGGGATAAGCTCCCAATTCCAAAAATGCTCTATTGGCCCGCGTCTCATATAGCATTTGACAACCAAGTCCAGCTCCTGGCCTGCACGTGTGGTCCTGTGTGACCCGTCGGAACTGCTTCTACTAACAGGAGAAAGGACGAAGGCGGCTGACTGGCGCCTCAAACCAACTTGCTTCGGACAGGTGGAGCTCTTAAATCCATGAAGGGGAAGGAAAACCCTTATTTCAAACCTTTACTTCCTTGTGGCTACCTTCAATCATGAGTCAACCTCGAGGAAAAATCCGGTATCGGAATCCCGTTAGGCAATCTGAAGTTGTATTCAACTTCGTCCTGCCAACTCCAGCGGCTGTATCATTTTTTCAAACGTATCAGCCTAGCTGTTCCTTTGGTTCCGATGGTGCCATGGAGATGAAACACTTACTGCATGGGCAATAGCTAGTTCTCTATATTGAACTGCTCTGGGGTACATCTCAACGCACCAATGGAGAGGACACTCCATTCCGATTCTATGAATAATAACACGGGAAGCCGCAGATACCGGTTAAAAGCTATGGCTTGACTGGCGTAGAGCTCAGCGCCTGAGGTTGCTTCCGACGGTGGGAGAGATTTGCAGGTCTCATTGTACGGCTACCGCCCGCCTCAAGCTGAGCAGCCCCCAGTCAATAAGGTGCCGTCTCGCTTCGGTTTGCTATCATCATTGGGTGCATGGGGATTAGGAATCAACCGACAAGCAGACTGTATTTTTCCGTACCAGCGAAACGAATTACTAGCCAACAAAGGTCAGTTCTTAAACTGGGAACCTGGATCGTTTGGTCCATGCTCCCAGGATTTCATGACGATGCCTCGAATATCAGGGGCGTAAGAAAATCAGTTGTGATTATCAATAAGCTGAAAAGGCTGAAAGTCGAGGAGGCTGCCGTGCAAGGGACGCGATTACCATACACTGGTATGCTAATAAAAAGAGATTACAATTTTTGGAAAGGAAGGGGTTCTAATGATTCTCGAATGCATGAAGTTGGGTTTCCCGTGCGAAACAGCCTACTAAAAGCAGCGGGAGCGAACGGAATTGGACTCTAAATATGAAGTGCATTACTGGTACCATTACGTTGGTCAACGTTTATGCACCGACGCTCTCTGCAACGCCTGCTTGAAAAAACGCTTTTTATCATAACCTCCTCCTCAAAAACCTGCCACAAAAAACTCTTTTTTGGTATTGGGGGACTTCAATGCCAGAGTTGGTGCAGATTACGAATCTTGGCACTGGAAAGTCCGGAGTAGGTAAAACCAATGAAAACGTACAACGCCTTTTAGAACTGGGTACACAATTCAGTCTTTGTGTCAGTAACACATTCTTTTAAACAAAAACACAGCATAAAGTCTATTGGAAACATCCTTGCTCTAAGCATTTGTATCCGCTTGATCTTATTCTTGTTAGGCGCACTAATATAGGAAGCGTACTCCTCGCCAGATTGTATCAAAGCGCAGACTGCGACACTGACCATTCACTGGTTTGTGCAAAACTGAAGCTTCCCTAGTCGAGATTTCACAGCACAAAATTGTCTGCTAAACCAAGGATAGATGTCACTCGCATGTGCGAACCTAATCTAACTGTTCGATTTGAAAAAGGCTTCACAACCGAATTCGACATGACAACCTCACTCGAATCGGCTTCAGTGCTGGCAGTATGAGTGTGTCGCACAAGAGATGCGAGACACAAATATCATCACGCTATTTAAGAATAAGGGTGATAGAGGCGACTGCATCAAGTCCCGTGGAATCCTACTTCTGAACGCTGTAGACAAATTGTTTTCTAAAGTATTACCGATCCGGCTACAAGTTTTAGCTGATAGAATTTACTCCGAATCTCAATGTGGCTTCCGCATGGAAGATCAACCGTTGACATTATCTTCTTACTGATGACATTATGCGTATGCCATTATAAGCTGTTTTTATCAAATTAACGAAGGCATTAAACTACGTCAGCAGGGAGGGTCCTTTCAAAATGCTTGATCTGATAGGCTGCTCCCAAGACTGCTCAAACTCGTTATTTCTCTATGGTTTTACCGCATGTAATTGAAATTGTTGAGCGGTTGTAAACTATTGAACATCTAGATACTCCCGAAACTCTTGATGAGCTCAATAGGGCAATCGACCGCTTATCAAATGGGAAGTCCTCCGGTGACGACGGAATTCCACCTGAGCTCATCAAATGCTGTAGAGCAGAATTGATACAGCCTCTTCACCATTTGCTTCTTCATTGCTGACAGGAAGTGTGTCTCACAAGAGATGCGAGACACAAAGCTCATCACGCTATTTAAGAATAAGGGTGATAGATGTGATATGAAATCTCCTGACATTGACCCCACGTGATGGGAAGAACTTGCTCTTGGCTATTTACATTGGAGGTCTTGAGTAAAGCGTCGACTGTTAGCTGGGGAGGAGCAGATACAGCCATTGTTGCTGAACGCATATCGTGCTGCCGGCGTACTAATGACGCCCATCGACCGAGTTCTGCTTATCGTTACAAGCGCTGTGGGAGACAATGTTCCTGCAGAATCGTACTGTTTAGTCATTCGAAATGCTGTGGAACATGAAGCAAATCATGCGAAGGTGATGTATATCCATGTTCGACATCGACCGAAGGAGGCCAACAATACTCATTGATGGTTAACAGATTTACGCGAATAACAGCGTAATTATAATGATAATGGAAAGTTTTGAATGATCAAGACTAGAAGACATCATTTGTTTCGAAGCCGTAAAAAAGGCTTCTTAAAACATTAAAATTCCATATTGAGCTAAACTTTAGTATAAAAAATGGTGCTTCCTACGCATATAATTATTCGCAGGAATAGTTACATATCGTATTAACACTGCCAAACATCAAAACCAAGGGATAAATGAATAGGATCATTGTTTATCACATTTCTTGGTACGCTGGCTGGGTCAGAATTGGAGAACGGTCGTTCTTCAGAAGAAGAATGTATGATGAGTTGAAATCAAGAAGTCGATCATTGGGCAGGGTAGGCTTGCGTTACAAAGATGTTTGCAAAATAAATGAGGAAGCGCTTGCCATTAAGGATAAGAATAAGGAAACGTTTGCCTCTTCATCGCTTATTTCGAAGGCACTGTGTAAAGCGTCACCTGCAAGCTGGGGAGGAGCAGATACTACTCACAGATGCAGAATGTGGATTACGTAAAAACAGCGTGCAAATGCTACCGAGCGACCGAGTTCTGTCAATCTCTATGAGTGATGTAAGAGAGATGACTCCTCCCGAAACTGAATGTTTGTCGGTTTAAACACTGTGGAGCGTGAAATATTCACATGCTTGCTATATGCATCCATTGTCGTCATTGGCTTAAGGAGGTTTATATAAGCACAGTAAACATTGGGTCAAATCGGAAGGCGACTTGGAACAAAACTATGCGAAACCCATTCACCCATCGGAAGTACGTGATTATAAAGCACTGTTTTCAAGATACTCTCGTCATTAAGAAATAGTAAAAAGACCATTAAGGTAGTGTCTACCAGAAAGTCACACATGGATCCAAACCCAACATGAAAAAACAGGATTTTTCATATGAAGATTTCTAAATGATGCACTTCATTTTTACCGCTCGCTTAACAATACACGTAAGAATTGAACGACCTACCATCAAACGTTGCACTGATAGTGTCACTTCAATTTATAGAGAAGGGAATGTGAAGCAGCGAGCACTTAATGACTTACATCCGATGCTAGCAGCAAGTAGTACTACGATATGACACCAATTAACTTATGTTGGTAAGTAAAATAATTACTTCATAATTAACTAATACGTTATGCTGTTCTCTATATATTGATCAACCGCGAGCGAGAAGCCTGCAAAGTTAAAAAGATAATTTTTGTTTTGAAAAGCGCGGTTGTTGCCGCTCATCAGGTATGTTTAACCGTGGCCTGACATTCGAACGTCGATCAGACTTTGTGCCTAACTCAATTGTTTGCGAATTCGAAGATGAATCCTCATTTGCAAATGGAAATTTAGCTGTCATGTTGGGATTAGCCTAAGTCCCACAATCGGCGCAATGCAGCAAAACACGAAAAAATTCGTTTTTTCTTCTATTAGTTTACTACTTACAAACTTCCAGTAGTTATTTTAATTAATCTTCGAATTCTCAAAAGTATTCATACCAGTTTGGGTAATCAATGCGGGCGTACTCATGAGTCAACGATAGCGCATAATCTACTCGTAGAACCGGTAACACATAACTACCGGTATATATTTACATTGAAAGTGAACGCTTCTAGCTAATCAATTTAAAATTAAGCGTGTCCGAGAATTTTGACTGATCTATAATTCATGATAGATTATAGTTTGTGGGACATTTCTAATATATCTAGTCTGTACTGAATTATTATTCCTACGTAAGAGTTCAGTAAAAACATCGATTATTCAGGGTTTACACGTCTGCCCGTTCTCTGCATCTTTAATATTCGGTCAATCAAATTAAAAGTAAATTGAGTCTGAAAACCTCATTTGCATGCATTTTCATCACACGCACACCTCACGACCGGGTTCGTGCTGTTTGCACTCATTGGGTAGGGACAGTAGGATCAGGATTCGCACGTGCTTGAAACAGTGAAAGAATGGTGAACAATTTGTGCTTGTATGCCACTGTTGGATAAGGCTGGTACGACCAACCTGTTCTATCGCATGAGCCCACACGCACGTAAATAGGTTTTAAACCCATGACCATGAACCAAAAAGCTAATTTGCATGCATTTCAGTCACACACACACGCACACACCACAAACAGGTTGGTCGTACCTGCCTTATCCAACAGTGGCATACAAGCACAACTTGTAAATTGAGGCTGTTTTACACGGATTTTGTTTGGTTAATCGAATCACAACTTTCATTCATGTATAATAGAATCCAAATACCAAGCCAAATCCCCACCCAGCAGCAAAACAATCCTAGATGTACCACTGCAAGTAATGTCATCATCCTCGCTAAATACCGAAATGATAGAGTGATGCACTCAAATCGCACGAGTATGCCACGAGAGAATGCCTTATCATATCGCAATTGTGCAATCAATTGGTCGATAACTACGAGGGCCGTTATGTGTTTGGTTAAAGCATTTAAGTATAGATAATTATTTTTTTATTCCATACCAATTATAAACCTCATAATTTTGCTACGGTTCCAAGGTTGTCACGGCCGGGGTGGTTTTGGGGATAAGCTCCCAATTCCAAAAATGCTCCAATGGCCTGCGTCTCATATAGCCTCTGACAACCAAGTCCAGCTCCTGGCCTGCACGCGTGGTCCTGTGTGACCCGGCGGAACTGCTTCTACTGACAGGAGAAAGGGCAAAGGCGGCTGACTGGCGCCTCAAAACCAGCATGCTTCGGGCAGGTGGAGCTCGTTAGTCCATGAAGGCGGCCCACCTAGGGGAAGGAAAACCCTTATCTCAAACCTCCACTGCCTTGTGGCTACATCCATTCATGGAAAAGGCTTCAGGAGTCAACCTCGAGGAAAAATCCGGAGCCGGAGTCCCGTTAGGCAGTCCGAAGTTTATTCAACTTCGTCCTGCCAGCTCCTGCGACGGCATCGTTGTCCAAACGTATCAGCCTAGCTGTTCCTTTGGTTCCAGTGGTGCCGTGGAGAGGGAGCACTTGCTGCATGGGCAACAGCTAGTTCTCCATATTGAACTGCCCTGGCGTACATCACAACGCACCAATGGAGAGGACACTCCATTCCGCTTCTACGGAAAATAACACGGGAAGCAGCAGATACCGGTTAAAAGCTATGGCTCGACTGGCGTAGAGCTAAGCGCCTGGGGCTGCTTTCGACGGTGGGAGAGACTTCCAGGTCTCATTGGCCGGCTACCGCCCGCCTCAAGCTGGGCAGCCCCCAGTCAATAAGGTGCCGTCTCGCCACGGTCTGCTATCCTCATTGGGTGCATGGGGATTAGGAATCAACCGACAAGCAGACTGTATTTTTCCGCACCAGCGAATCGAAATACCAAACAACAAATGTCAGTTCTGAAACTTGGAACCTGGAACGTCCGGTCCATGCTTCCAGGATTTCATGACGACGTCTCGAATATCAGAGGCGTTAGAAAGTCCGCCGTGATTAACAACGAGCTAAAGAGGCTGAATGTCGACGTGGCTGCCCTACAAGAGACGCGCTTACCAGACACTGGTAAGCTAACAGAAAGTGATTACACATTCTTTTGGAAAGGAAGAGGTTCCGATGAGCCTCGACTGCATGGAGTTGGGTTTGCCGTGCGAAACGACATATTAAAAGCAACAGAACCGAGCAGCAGCGGGAGCGAACGGATTTGGACTCTAAATCTGAGGTGCATTACTGGTACCATTACGTTGGTCAACGTTTATGCACCGACGCTCTCTGCGACGCCTGCTGAAAAAGACGCTTTTTATCATAACCTCACAGCCGTCCTGAAAAACGTGCCACAGAAAAACTGTGTAGTGGTATTGGGTGATTTCAATGCCAGAGTTGGTGCAGATTACGAGTCTTGGCAAAACTGTCTCGGAAGGTTCGGTGTAGGTAAAACCAATGAAAATGGGCAACGCCTTTTAGAATTGTGCACACAGTTCAATCTTTGTGTCAGTAACACTTTCTTTCAAACAAAACCACAGCATAAAGTCTCTTGGAAGCATCCTCGCTCTAAGCATTGGCATCAGCTTGATCTTATTCTTGTTAAGCGTACTAATATAGGAAGCGTGCTCCTCACCAGATCATATCAAAGCGCAGACTGCGACACTGATCATTCACTGGTCTGTGCAAAACTGAAGCTCCCCCACACGAGATTTCACCGCACCAAATTGTCTGCTAAGCCTAGGATAGACGTCACTCGCATGTGCGAACCTAATCTAACTGCGAGATTCGCAAAAGCCTTCACGGACGAGTTCAACAAGACAACCCCACTTGAATCTGCTTCAGAAAACTGGGAATTGATAAAAAGCTGCATATGCCGAGTCGCACTTTCCACTTTCGGTCCGAAGAAAGCTCGAACGAGCGACTGGTTCGAAGCAAACGCTTCTGAGATGACTGCTGTGCTGGATGAGAAACGCTCAGCATTCTTGAGGTTCAAAGGTATGCCAACAGATGAAAACTTACGTCTTCTAAGAGCAGCTAGAAATAAGGTCCAACAGACTGCAAGGCGTTGTGCAAACGACTATTGGACTGAAGTTAGCCTCAATATCCAAAAAGCTGCGGATACCGGCAATTTTCACGGTATGTATGATGGGATCAAGAGAGCCATTGGCCCAAACAAACTTAAAACGGCTCCCATTAAGTCTTTATCTGGTAAGCCGATTGTCGACAAAACTCAACAGATGGAAAGATGGGTAGAGCACTTCTCCTCCCTCTACTCTAGGGACAGTACGGTTCTACCGCATGCACTTGAAAATGTCGAACGGTTGCCGACCATTGAATATCTAGATACCCCTCCTACTCTTGATGAGCTCAATAAGGCAATCGACCGCTTAGCGAATGGGAAGGCCCCTGGTGACGACGGAATTCCACCTGAGCTCATCAAATGCGGTAGAGCAGCATTATTACAGCCTCTTCACCATTTGCTTCTTCAGTGCTGGCAGGAGGGGGGTGTCCACAAGAGATGCGAGACACAAAGATCATCACGCTATTTAAGAATAAGGGTGACAGAGGCGACTGCAACAATTACAGAGGAATCTCCCTTCTGAATGTTGTAGGCATTGTTTGCCTTAAAGATCTTACAGATCCGGCTGCAAGTTTTAGCTGATAGAATTACTTTACCTCCGAATGCTCATGTGGGTTTCCGCAAGGGAATATCACAAACCGTTTGACATGATCTTTCTCCCTGAGACAACTTCAAAGAAAAGTGTCCGGGAACACGTTGCCATTATCCAGCTGTTGTTATTGATTTAATAAAACGAAGGCATTCCTACTACGCCTCAGCATGGGGGTCTTTTCAAATGCTTGTATTCACTAATAGGCTGCCCCCCAAGGCTTGCTGATACTCGTTTTATTTTCGTAACTTCCCTCTCAGGCCTGAAAGCTCAGTCCTTTAAAAACACACGGTTTGCAGTTCAGAAGCATTTGAAATTCGCCGAGCGTCCAAACAAGGGTGTGTTCTTGCTCCCACGCTGTTCGGCATTTTCTTTGCTCTGCTTCTGAAGCACGCTTTTAAGACGAGAACAGAAGGCATTTACATACGCACGCGAATTGATGGCAAGCTTTTCAACCTGAACCGGTTGAGAGCACAAACCAAAGTACGGGATGTGATCATCCGTGACCTGTTGTTTGCCGACGATACAGCCTTTATTGCTCACTCTCAAGAGAACCTACAGTCGCTAATGGACTGTTTTTCGTCGGCATGCAAAGACTTTGGCCTAACAATCAGCATGAGCAAGACCAAAGTCCTTGGTCAAGTGACTGTATCGCCACCAATCATCACTGTTGGAAACTGTCAGCTCGAACCAGTACATCATTTCACATATCTTGGTTCAACCATTGCGGATAACCTCTCGCTAGACACAGAGATTAATAAGCGGATTGGCAGAGCAGCTGTCATTCTGTCTCGATTGAACTCTCGTGTTTGGGGTAACGCAAGCTGACTGTAAACACAAAGATGATTGTATACAGCGCGTGCGTACTAAATGCTTTACTATACGGCATTAAAACCTAGGCCACCCATGCAAGACACGAACTGAAGCTGAATGCTTCCCATCTACGGAGCATCCGTCGTATCTTGAACATATCGTGGATGGACAGAGTGACTAACGCTGAAGTGCTTTCAAAAGCTGGTCTACAGAGCATGTTTACCCTATTACGTCAGCGCCGCCTGCGGTGGCTTGGTCATGTCTATAGAATGGAAAATAGTCGTATTCCGAAAGATCTACTCTACGGTGAGTTGCAATTAGGAAGTCGACCATTGGGCAGACCGCACTTGCGGTACAAAGATGTTTGCAAAAGAGATATGAAAGCTCTTGACATTGACCCCGCAAGCTGGGAAGAACTTGCTCTTGACCGCTCACTTTGGAGGCATTGTGTAAAGCGTCGACTGCAAGCCGGGGAGGAGAAAATACAGCTCCTGGCTGCTGAACGCAGATCACGCCGCCGGCGTGCAACTGACGCAATACAACAGAGTTCTGACTATCGTTGCAAGCGCTGCGGGAGAGATTGTTCCTCCCAAATCGAAATGTTTAGTCATTCGAAAAGTTGCAAAGCATGAAATTCATGCGATGTGATGTACATCCATGGTCGACATCGACCGACGGAGGCCAACAACAACATACTTGATTGTACCATGTGTAAGGTTCAAAGTAGTTTGAAAATTCTTCCTTTCCCTTCAACATTCGTTTTATTTTGAACCTAGTTACAAAACCTGAATTTTGTGTAATAGATTTTGCTTGTGTGTAATTTTCCTACAGTATTTTGATATAAAACTTTTCTTTTTGTAATTATTTCTGTTATTGTAAATCTTTTCTGTACAAGCCTTCGGTCAAATGTTTGTTTTAATTTATTGTTTCTGCCATTGCCGGTCATTGTTGCGGAATTTGGTTGCCATTTTGGGCTTCAGTATTTTGCTTGAATTTGGACGCTATTCTGAGTGTCATTTTTGATTGTCACAGAAAGTTTGGACGACATTTTGGTAAATCGATTCTTCTTATTTTTATATCAGGTCGTCTTTTGTTTGAATTGAATTTGATTCTGGAGTATTCGGCTCCATTGTTGCTGTGACGTTCCTATACAATTAAGGTTTGTGTAGTTATTTTTGTTGTAATTGTTGTTAATTACAGTACCGTAGAATATCCCAATCGTTGTTTTGAATTTATCGAAATAAGAAACGGGTGGACTACGCGTAACTCACGTCACAGACAATACACCATGTTTTCAAACTATAGTATTGTGTGGATGGCATTGGTATTTCACTGTTCAGATATCCATTAAACAAGTTAAGATGTTGGAATAACTTTATCAGTATATTGGTATCAGAGGCAGTATCACAGAGTGCCCAGATTCTTTCGGAGGTGTGCTTCAAAACACCCGCCACTACCAGGATTGATTCGTAAGGAACATAGGCGTGTGTAACTGTGAATGGAAGATGAGAGAGGTCTCATCACTGAAAGGTGAGAGATTTAATGCATGTTGCATGTCCATTCGAAACGAATGACGATGGACAGCAGTTTATTTCAACAAATACAAAAAATGAAAAACGAACGCTTTTTGTGTTTCAAAATGATTTTCCAAATATTTTTGTGGTTTTCGAAAATAAATATGGTTGGATTTAGTCTTAAGGGTAATGATCCGGAAAGAGCACCTGCCACCGTTCGTCCAGCCCATGTTAGAACGCAAATACTGAAGTTGCCGAGATTAGTTCAGCGGGAAGTGAGTTCCACGCGTTCACTATACAAATGCTAAAGAAGTGCGTTCTGAATTCGAGCCTGGTGTGCTCTTTACATAGCTTAAGACTGTGCCCTCGTGTGCCAACCAAAGGAGAGAACCGAAAGAAATCATCGAATTCAAGACAACTTAGTTCTTCGACAACCTTCAAAGTCTCTATAAGATCCCCCCTAAGTTGCTCCTTCCTAAGTAAGAAAAGTCCTACTGTTAATAGACGTTTTTCATAATTGGTGTATGCTAACCCCTCGATCATGCGAGTGGCCAGCTTCTGTACCTTTTCTAGCTGCACTATATCCTTCTGGTAAAACGGCTTTCAAGCCTGGATACAGTATTCTAGATGTGGCCTTACTATTGCCTTGTAGAGGGGCAATAGCACCTCAGCTTTTCTGAAAGTGAGGGGTGAACGTAGTCGAAAGAGTTCCCTCCTGGCCCTTTGAGCTGCAGCAGCACATTGGTCAGCCCACTTAAAGTTTGCGGAGACTACGATTCCTAGGTCCTTAGTAGATTTTACCCTACGGAACTCCGTGTGGGCTGAGGGCGTAGAGACAATCATGTTGCCTGCCGGTGTAGAGAGCAAGTGACACTTATCTAGGTTAAGTGGAAGGTCCCACTTAACTGCCCATGCTGTTACAGCTTCCACGTCACTTATCAGATCGGAGTTATCCGACCTACTGACAATTTTATCATCGTCAGCAAACATGTAACAAGGTGAGCGCAGTTAATTGGCTAGATCAACAATGAAAATGAGGAACAGCAACGGCCCCGAGACTGAGCCCCGTGAAACCCCACTCGTTATATGCGCACTTGAGGAGTAAGCATCATCTACCCTGACAGTGAAGGAACGGTCGCTAAGGAATGCTCGAATCCAGCCCAGAAAGTTTCCTGGTAGATTGAGAAGCAACAGCCTGTGGTTGAATAAAATGCCTCACTAAAGTCGAGATAGAAGACTTGTGCATAAACTTTCAAGGAATATAAGAATATTTTTCATTTTTAAGTAATAGGAATCTATTAAAATTCGAATATGTTGCCGTGAATAACAATGTAACATCCAAGGTATTTGAAGGTGTTTTTTGACAATGTAAACTTAAATTGTGTAAGCAATGTAAATTAAGGCCTTGAAATTATATGACATATTTTACTAACCTTGATTCGCTGAAAACATGTGTCAACTGAAGCTTCCTGATAGACATTCTACTTCATTGTCTGCATATGTTTGGTGAACAGGAGGACAATATTTCGCGGCTCATCATTTAGAATTTTGTAAATATTCCAGTCGCGCCAAAACATCCACTGATTATTTTCTAAAAGTTCGATCGCTTCACACTTTATGAGGATTGACTCTCAGTTAGAACCGCAAATGCCTGCCATTTCAAGCTGTTCTTGCCCAGTGTGTGGCTCTCGTGTCGGACCTAGAACGGAGTCTATCACTTGTTCTTTGTGCTGCACGAAAACGCATCTATCTTGTGAACCTCGTCTTACGGACTTAGAAACTGCAGTAATACGGTCACAGGCATCTTCTTCTCTGAAATACATTTGCCAGATATGCCTTCCTGATTTCGAATCTCTGCAAAATAATGGCGAATCTACTCTGCTGACATGTCCTATGCGTACCTCACAAGTTACTCCACAGTTGTCCTCAACACCAGCTCGACCCGAAAGTGCAACCCCCCGTCAAACAGTCGATAATAGGATTTCTAAAGTTGAATCTGATGTCCGCCGTATTCTTGAAGAACTCGCCTCTCTGCGCCGGCAACATGATCAGCCTGTAGTTCCTGTTGTTGAATGTAACCCTGGGTGCACACTCTCCCCTCCGTCATACCTTCCACTGAAAGACCCGGTTACTGCAACTACCTCAAAGAAAAAGCAGTCAAACACTTCTCCGCCAAAAGTCAAAAACGCGCGTCCTCACACATTCTCCGTCATTTGTACCAATGTACCTGAGTCAACATGTACACAGTTCAAAAGTAAACGTTAACATGATCTACAACAGTGAATTAACTTGTGTTCGAAAATGAAAATCCCAGCCATAGATCCCTCGGGTATAACACGAATAACCCGACATCAATCTCCCCCCCATGCCGATAAAGCCCGTCTCTTACATATTGACTTGCAAACGAATGAACAAGCTGAAAACGTTTTATTGTCTGCCTATTCACTCCACGGTGAATCTAGTATTATCCGGATCTTTCTGAACGTTCCATGGACTGAGCGCCAAAAGAATCGTGATTCTAAATCAACGCGCCGAGAGACATCAGCTATCATCATTCATGGTGTACCAGAAGGCGAATGTTCGAATGATCTAGATAAGAAACAGCATGATTACGATCAGTGGCGTTTCCTAAATAGTCACATGGAGTGTACTGATATAATTACAACGCTATTTACCGTCTTCCTCGTTCAGGTACATACTCTGGTAATTCTCCCCGCTTACTGAAGGTTTGTTTCCTACATCCCGATATGGTAAATTCTGCGTTAAGTGCTTGGCGTACAACTCGTAGATTTTTTCTCCACCTAATGTTAGACTATATTCCGACAATCCACGCCGTTGTATCCAGATTGCCCAACACTGGCACCGAGGGTGACTCACTCGTCAATCCTAAAGTAACAAATCTACCACCCGCATCTACTGACGTATCAAAAAACCTGAACCAGCCGGTCGTGTCCCGACCGGCTCAGGTGTAAATCAGACTTCACTTATTCTGCGGAAGTCCCTGGTATGTGGCTATGCTAATGCTCAAAGCCTTCTTAGTAAAATTAACGAACTCAGACTACGTACTTCCGCTTGCCCCTATGACATTCTTGCCGTCACAGAAACTTGGTTGAGTGATTGCCACTTCGACATTGAGATTGAGCTGACTAACATGACTGTCCTCCGGTCAGATCGGCCTACAGCAGGAGGAGGTGTAGCTCTTTACACCCGATCATCTTTACACTGCTCAGTATTAGATGGTTTTCAATCTTCCGACGCTCTTACCTGTGTTCTGCAACTATCCGTTCATTCAACGTTACTGATTGTTCTCATCTACCGTCCACCCAATAGCTCAGCGGCTCGCGACATGCAATTGCTGACAGATCTGAACCACGCATTAACTGTTTCCCACACACATGTCCTCATTATGGGTGACTTCAATTTACCACGCCTATTCTGTGACCCATATCCTAGCAACCCTCTATCAAATGAACTACTGGACTTAATACCCAGTCATCCACTTTGCAACCACTCCACGCTCCCAACATGTTTTCACTCGCAGCATTCGCCCTCTCTGCTAGACTTGATTCAGACCAATGACGAATTAATGATCGAATATATCAAACGGGAACCCCCACTTAGGCGTAGTGATCATGTCTTCCTCCATTTCGACCTAGTTTACTGGGCTAATAAGGTAAATGCACGCTCTATTTATTCATGTAAACGGACAAACTACGCGTCTCTCAACACTATCATTGATGAACAAGATTGGATTATTAACTCATCAACTTCAGCGGAAGATGCCTGGCTTCATTTTTCCACCCGCTTACAGCATCTGCAAAGCTTATGCACCATTACCAAAGAATTTACTCTCAAAAGTCGCGGTTTTACTCCAATTCGTAGTCGCACTCGAAAATGGATGCGGGAAAGAAATATTGAATGGGCTACCTATCTCAGTATGCCAACTCCTGCGAACTGGGAGCGCTATCAAAAGCTTCGTAACAAAGTCAATTCGCTAGTTCGCGATGACAAACTCGCTTACCAGTACAGACTAACGAGCTCTTTTGCCATCAATCCCAAACGGTTATTTAGTTATGTGAACCGCTTGAGGTATGTTAAATCTGGAGTTACGATCCTTCAGACTCCACAAGGCTTGACCCAGGATGCTGCAGCTGCGGCCGAAGCTCTGAAAGCTCATTTTGCCTCAATTTTTCAATCTTATTCAGGCAACATCACGATTCCTGTAAATTCATCCCCATCCCATTCCACTTTATATGACATCGAATTTACATTTACATTTGGTTTTAAATTTCTACTTCTAATTGGGCGGCTTTTTTGAAAATAATAATTTTTTAAAATGTCCGGTAGGGGAAAAGCGAGAAAGGTTGCTGGTGGCAAAAAACATACCAAGTCCGCAAGGGCTGGTCTAGTTATGCCCGTTAGCCGTGTTCATCGTTATTTAAAAAAAGGGAGATACGCGCGCAGGACATCCATCGCCGCATCTGTGTACATGTCAGCTGTCATCGAATACTTGGTAGCTGAAGTGAACGAACTTTCGGGTAACGCTGCCAAGGCAAACAAAAGGTAAGCCATAAAGCTACTTTCTATTTTTTTGTTAGCACTGCTTCATCAACTAAGCCTGTTCATAAGCTAAACCGTGTAACTCTGCCCTTCAATTCTTAACGTAACCCACAATGTGAGACCATGTAGTGGTTAGTGAGGTATTCATTCATGTGTGCTGAGCTAGTCATATTGATTTTTGTTTGTTAGTTTTTCAATACAATCGTTAATTGCTTCTGCACCAATGTTGTTTCGGGAGCTTCTAGCATAAATTTACTCAAAATTAAGAATGAAGAAATTGTAGAAAATAGCTGTAACTCACGCAGTCTTTAGTCAATACAAATCCGTTACAATATGCTTCGTTTGCTGCAGAAATTTTTTTGAAAATAAATTCTAACGAATGTTTAAATTTCTAGTTTTGTTAGTAGCCACAGAACGGAGAGCACCAAATCTAATCAGCCAAATTCAAAAACAATACAGATGCATGAGTCGAGTTCTAAAAGTGTTTATATTTTCGCTACATATTTTGTTGGGAAATGGTTGACAATGTATCAGCTATCGTTTGTGTGAGAGGGGTAGAAGATTGGCTTGAGAGATTGTCAGTCATAGTGGGTGTAGAGGATTAAGGCACAATGGGTAACGATTGTTCACTGTACGAAGGTTTTAGGCGATCACTGCTGATCAAAGCACGCATTCCGTTGTACTGCGTTGCAGGATTTTTTGGCTTGTATAAGGTGGTTGCAAAGGTTTCTTCACGTCATCGACGCGGACGATAAAATGAGTGCATGTAAGTAGATCAGAGTGTATGCTCGACAGTGTTGGGGCCTTTGGATATAATTCAAAGCGATCGAAAATGATGTTTCAACCGGTTAATGCGAAATCGGTAGTGAAAATGACTGAACGGTTTCTGGTTATGGGAACTGTTATTTCGCCGAAGGGTTACGACTGGAACTTCTAGGGCGATCAGAGTTAATCACAGCTTCTAATCTGGATAAACGTTGAGTGATGGCAGTTCTAGGTGAACAATCAGTTGTGGGGGTACTCTCTGGGGCAGCGCTGATGGATCGTGGTGCCATAAACTCGTGGATCTTATCAGCAGTTTCAGCTAGATTATCGAGTTTGAGAAAATCACTAGCCACAGTTAGCATAATCTTAGAGTTCAATGGTAAATACTTCGGTCAAA
>JACCGJ010012498.1:0-118174 GCA_013407085.1 Atriophallophorus winterbourni
GGTATGCTTTGAGCACCCGGCACTTCGATATCGAGTATAGAGTTCGTACTTTTCACACGTTCTTGTTTCCGAATATCTGGAAAGTAAGGTAGGGTTTCTCTACACCAGGACGGTGAGAGTGTAGTGAATTCTTCTCACATTGTAACTTAGTATTTTGAACATACAACTTTTTGCCTTATATGGTTATTCCTTTTTTGGCCATGTACACTTTATTCGTATTAACGCTTGGACAACATACTTTTTGGCGGTAAATACAATTTGGAATTCTGACTTTGTCTAACTCCGCGGTTGCGGAGTTTGCGTGGGTCGCCGCGTGCCGGAATTGTGATTAACGGATTCTCCTACCTTTTAGCGCTTTCTGCACCTTGGATTCTATCATCTCTTTCGACTTTTCCTGTGTGAATTAATTCGTTATCGTTGGACTTCTCTGGATCATCATTTGGACATTTGCTCCTTTGGTCTTTTAGTGAGTTCTTTCCATTTTTGCCGTTTTGTGTTTAGTGCATGCTTATTTCTTTTTGGTCCACTACATCATTGGTGAGTCCGTCTACCACACAATTGGTGAGCCTCACTACAACGTAATTGGTGAGCCCGACAAACTGCAATATTTTTGCATTTACGATAATTTCGTATTTGTCAAATTTTGGCTTATGTTTTGTAATACTCACTTGACACCCTACCATGAGCGAGTCATCTATAAATGAAGATCCCACAATCACACCATATTCTGTGCACAAAACCAGCTTTTGTGAGCTTAAGCCGCCAACTCCGTCAAGCTTCATTACTCCGCATTCACAACCGCCTACCCCCCATGTTCATCCCAATCCTCCGGGCCTTCTACCCCTGTTCGAACTCGAACTGGTAGATACGTGCATTGGTCCAAACGTCTTGCTGAGTATGTGACCACATGAATATTTTGAGCTTATGAGATCCTTCTTTTGAGCCTAACTAACGCTCTGGTGGGGGAGTATTTTAATGAATTACTATCACTTTGTAACTTATTATTTTGTACATAAAACTTTTGGCCTTATATGGTTATTCCTATTTTTGGCCATGTACACTTTATTCGTATTAACGCTTGGACAATATACTTTTTGACGGTTATTACAATTTGGAACTCTGACTTTGCTAACTCCGCGGTTGCGGAGTTTGCGTGGGTCGCCGCGTGCCGGAATTGTGATTAACGGATCATCCAACATTTTAGCGCTTTCTACACATTGGATTCCATAATCTCTTTCTCTCTTTCCATCATTGCATCATTCTCTTTCCTTTTCCTCTTTTTGCTGTCGTTGGACTCCTCTGGATCTTCATTTGGACATTTGCTCCTTTGGTCTTTTAGTGAATTCTTTCCATATTTGCCGTATTGTGTAGTGCAGGCTTATTTCTTTTTGGTCCAATACAAGAGGTCAGCTATTCAGGAAACAATGCAATAATATGCGTGAACAATGTATGGTGTATGAACTCACCAGCCTAGTCATATACTGCATGTGGGCTAACTTGCTGTCAGGTTGCCCAGGCCTAGACAGATATGAGATGGAAAGTGTAACAATACGTTTTTTGTTTTGTTTTTTCGTTTTTTATTAGACGATGTGCGGAAATATGATAGACCATTTAACGTCTAATTCCTTCTTGAAGCTCAACACATTTGGGAGGCTTACAATGCAATCTGGGTGCTTGTTCCAGACGTTGACCAAACGGTTGCTGAAAAAGTGCTCACGTGCCAGTAAACTGCGCTTACTTTTGAGAAGTTTTATAGCATTACCACTTGTAGCTGCTTAAGGGGCAAGTGTAACATCTGTGACGTGAGTAACGCGTATTCCACCCGCTTCTTAGTTCGACAAATTCAAAACCACAATTCGGATGTTATACGGTACTGTAATTAGCAACAATTACAACAACAATAATTATACAAACCTCAACTGTATAGGAACGTACAGCAAACAGTGGAGTCAAAATACTCCAGAATCAATTATATCAATGCAATCAAGTTCAATGACGACCTGAGATATAAATAGAATAAAAGGAGTTACCAAAATTGCCGTCCAAAATGTCTATCAAAGACAAGACACCCAAAAGTGGTGTCAAAATACAAGCCAAATACAAGTGCCCAAAATGGCAATCAAATTCAACAACAATGACCGACAATGGCTTCAACAACGAATTAAAACAAAAGCCTTACCAAATATGTGAACAGAAGATTTTCAATAAAATAATTACAAAGAGAAATGTTTTATATCAAAATACTGTGGGAAAATAAAACACAAGCAAAATCTATTTCACCAAATTCAAGTTTTGTAACCAAGTTCAAAATAAAAGAAATGTTAGAGGGAAAGGAAGAATTTCAAACTACTTTGAACCTTACACCTCCGACCAAATTCTTTCTAGGGCTTAACTGTACAACGATTGTTCGAAGAATACCCTAACGAATTCCGTGCAGCAAATGACTTTATTTAGTGGCGAGTCACACGCGCCACGTCGCATTGCCATCATTGGACACATGTGGCTTTTTATAGGGAAATAGTTTGCCAGACTAAGACCCACCACGTCCTCCGGTTCTGCCACCGTTCCTTACAAGAAGCTTATGCGCGCATTCCCAGCCGAACGAGCCTTGTGTATTTCATCCTCAAATAGCGACATCTTGCGCCATCTAAACAACTCTAATCTGCAAATTGAAATGAGTGTATCCGGTGTCCGAAACACAAATGGCTCATCGGGTACACAACCGAACATCTTGCGCCACTCATATGAATAGTCACGCCGATCATCTGTCGCCCCTACTTCGGCTGATTCACTGTCATGTGAACCAGGCCTACTATTCATTTTGGCTGATTTGGTGTCAGGTAAACCAGGCTTAGTCTCCATCTGATCCGAATTAGTGTCAGGAAATTCAGTCACAAAATCCGATTGAGCTAATTCAGTGTCAGGTAACTCAGCCTGCTGATCACAACCGACAACACCAAGGTCAATATCCTCAGACGTTTTACCCGCAGGCCCCTGCAATATCCAACCCAGCAAAGTCTTCGTTGCGAATGGACGGCGCCTGCCTCCTAATCGCTGTTCCAACGCCCAATGCGCTTCCGGAACGTTACATCCAATCAGCAAGGTTATTTCTTGTCCAACATTCTCCGAGAATCTTAGATCCTTCAAATGATCATATCTTGCGATGATACTATTCGGGGAATTCATTGTTACTTCAGGTAACTTGGAAACCGTGTAAGCTTCGGCAACATGAATTACTTCATCCCCGTCAACAGAATGTACATTGAAACTCAATACTGAACTTTTCAATTTTTGATGCAAACCGAGCGAGGTTATCGACACATCAACTGCGACACTAGGCATACCGAATTTCTCAACAAATCCTTGTGAGATCAGAGTGGTATCCGAGCCATTATCGAGTAACGCTACGACTGGAACAAGCCCCACAGGCGTGTCAATTTTCACCGTCAGGTAACCCAGGCTTACTGCTGGACTGAGAGCAGTAGCACTGTAATTAATACTTTTTTGTTGCTCACTTATACGATTATAATGTAGAGACGAATGGTGACGTCTACCACACCCTTCGACGGAGCAAACAGTCGGCACCTTGCAGTCGCATGCTTTATGAGACCGGTTCAAGCAAACGTAGCACATACCGTGTTGCTTAGCAATAGCCCATCTGTCTTTCACATCAGCCTTCAGATATGTAGGGCAGTTTTCTATTCGATGAGGTCCTTTACACTGGTAGCATTCTATTCGCATTGATGGGGAGTAACTTGTGGTCATGTACACTCTCCGTCCTTCGGACAATTTCAATTTCTCTGATGGCTTAGTTGACCCATTAGTCTCATTAATGAGCATGCCAAACCTGCTTCTGGCGATTCTCGCTTTGCGGGAGACAAACTCGGATAAACGTGCAAAGTCAACTTCTGACCCATCAGCGGCAATCGCATCTGCCAGGTCAGCCCATTGCTGTTGTAGTCCAGCCGGCAAACATTTGACCAATCCTTCCAAGGTGGTGACAGAGTTCAAGTCTGCTTCACAGCGCATTTGCTTTAAAGCAATCTGACAACTTTCCATCTTCAAAGCAAGGTTTGACAGACTATCCGAATCGCTTCTTACTTTGGCTGCTTCACTCAACACCTCGGTCAATAACGAGCGTGCAACGACATGAGGCAGGCCAAACATTTCCTGTAGGATGCTGCGTGCTCTTTTATACCCGTCTTCAGGCGACAGCATCACACAAGCATCAATCGCTTTTCGAGCATTGCCTCGGCAATAATACATAAGATATAGCAAACGCTGTCCGGAATCGCAAGTTTTCGATTCTATATAACACTCAAATTGCCGAATAAATTTCCAGTAATCCACCGAATTGCCATCAAATGTAGATAACTCTACCCTAGGCAATGAAGCAACATCGTTGACGACCCTTTGTGACATCTTCACCGCTTCCGACTCAATATGTCGATTAACCGGAACTTCAGCAACATAGTTGTCGTTGACACTGCATCCGCTCAAACGAGCTATCGTCTCCTTAGCAATCACTAAATCTCTCTCTAATTCGAGCTCACGCACAGACGGCCCATGTTTAGAGTCGAAATTAGGACTACCTCGAGATGATATACAAGAGCTACGCGAGGCGGAACCAATAGTGTCACTATCACCATTACAGGCAAGCTTATCAGTAGTGTTCAGACGTTTCGATTTACGTGGCATTATCAAAAATGGCGAAACAAAAAAAGGCAAGAACGTCACCAATGTTTGAACAGAAATGAGTAGATGTACGAGGGTCCAAGTTGATCCTCGTTCCGCTGGATTGGCGATCCAATTGACCGTATCCAATTAGGCAATTCGATTTGAGTGCTTCCCGTCAAGTTCGGGAAGAAAACGAATACTTCTCGTCCAGTTGGAGAAGAATCAAAACCCAGTTCAAAGTTGAGTACTGTAACGTCTGTGACGTGACTAACGCGTATTCCACCCGTTTCTTAGTTCGACAAATTCAAAACCACAATTCGGATGTTATACGGTACTGTAATTAGCAACAATTACAACAACAATAATTATACAAACCTCAACTGTATAGGAACGTACAGCAAACAGTGGAGTCAAAATACTCCAGAATCAATTATATCAATGCAAACAAGTTCAATGACGACCTGAGATATAAATAGAATGAAAGGAGTTACCAAAATTGCCGTCCAAAATGTCTATCAAAAACAAGACACCCAAAAGTGGTGTCAAAATACAAGCCAAATACAAGTGCCCAAAATGGCAATCAAATTCAACAACAATGACCGACAATGGCTTCAACAACGAATTAAAACAAAAGCTTCACCAAATATGTGAACAGAAGATTTCCAATAAAATAATTACAAAGAGAAATGTTTTATATCAAAATACTGTGCGAAAATAAAACACAAGCAAAATCTATTTCACCAAATTCAAGTTTTGTAACCAAGTTCAAAATAAAAGAAATGTTAGAAGAAAAGGAAGAATTTCAAACTACTTTGAACCTTACAGCAAGTTTAAGGATTTCAGTAATATTATCACCCGTAAGACCATTTAGAATCTTGAAGGCTTTTATTAGGTCACCTCGTAGCCGCCGTCTCTTTAGTGAGAACAAACCGAGGTCCATGAGTATAGCCTCATAGGTTTTACCTGTCTGACCTTCAACCATCCTAGTCGCAAGGCGCTGGAACCTTCCGATACATGCTATATCTTTTTTCAAGTAGATGCTCAGGATCAAACGCAGTATTCCAAGTCAGGCCGCACGACTACTTTGTATAAGGGACTGAAGATTGAAGGTTTCCTGCTATATAACGCTGAGCGAAGTCTTAACAATTCTCTGTGAGCCTTGTTTGCAGCTTCGGCACATTGAGTAGCCCATTTAAAATCGCGTGTTATAGTAATGCCAAGATCCTTCACTTCCTGAGCAGCAGCTATTCTAGTAGTTCCTCCACCGACTTCTAGTTGGGTTGTCGCTAAATCAGTCGTCAGAAGACAGCTCTTCCCCAAGTTTAGTGGCAAGTCCCAGGTCTTTGTCCACTCGATTACTTTTCCTAAATCAGAGATAAGCGTATCTCTGTTGTCGGTTCCTAGGATATCAACATCATCAGCAGAGAGGAAGCAGCGTGAACTCAAGCACGCTGCTAGGTCGTTTACAAAAATAAGAAAATGTAATGGACCAAGCACCAATCCTTGAGGAACTCCACTGAGAATCAGTGATTCCCCCGAGCACACCACTGAAATTCTAACATATATAGTGCGATTAGTTAGGAAGCCGTCTAACTATCGATGTTGGTCACCTGTGCTGCCACACATACTTAGTTTGTGCAGAAGGTACCTATGGTTCACTGAGTCAAATGCATTTTGAAAATCAAGATAGCATACTTCGACTACTCTCCCTTCATCGAGGCGTAATGTCACTTCGTCAAGAAAGCTTAGAAGATTGGTTAGTCAGGACATTCCTTTCCAGAATCCGTGCTGGGCATCGGATAGTAAGGAATTGGCTACCAAATTTTTACATACCTGGTGCCCAATGATTTTTTCCAAGCACTTGCAAAGAATGCTTGTCAGGCTTAATGGCCTGTAGTTGTATATAGCTACTACCGCCGCTCGTTTCAGATTATCTGGTAGTATACCTTGGAGTAAGATAGCTTCAAAAAGATTTCTGATTGCAAGCCTAACTATATTCGCGAGCGGTTGAGTAATAGTCCGATGTATGCCGTCGGGTCCAGTCGACATATGTTCATCCAGCTGCGACAGAACTGTGGTGACTATTTCCTGATTAACCTCCACCGAGCTAAAGAGAGGTGCTCTACACTCGTAAGTTTCTAAAGAGTTACCTGAATCGCGCCGATAGACACTGGAGAAGAATGAATGCAACGCATCGGCTTTTTCCGGTACAGTCAAAGCCGTGGTGCCATCATCCAGCAATAACGTACCTATTTTTTCTCTTGAAGATCGCTTAGACTGAACATAGCCATGAAAAGCTTTCAAGTTAATCTTTGCTTTTTTGGCAAGTCGGGATTCGAAGTCCCTTTTAGCTTTCGTTTGCAGCGCAACAGCTGAATTTCTGGTCTGTGAGTTCCACAGAATGTTTAAGCCTTCCAGCTACGGTAACAACAAATAATAGCCTTGCGAATAAATGGCAGTTTTTCCGCAGGCAGCAGTAGATATGCGAACAAGATGACTATTTAGCTTGTACAACCATCCACGTTGTTCAAACACAGAATCACACAATGATACCTGGTCAAGAACTGAAAGCACTCATGGATGACTAAAGTAATTTCAGTTTAGTTTAGTTAAGTTCAGCCTCCAGTTCAGTTCACTTCAGTTGCACAGGACGGTAAGTGGCTTACGAGCCAATCTAGCGTCCAGAATTTTTTTCGATGGAAAGCTGCGGAGAAGCAACCACCACTGCCAAAGCGTTTTTTCTTATTATGATTTGGATATCCTTGACTATCGCGACGCCGAGGGATTATCCGGGTTGTATTTAGGAAGCACCTCGTTATGAATGATGCTGGAAAAATAAAAATAAATTCTTCTTCACCAGTACCGTGAGAGGTCAGCTTAAGAAGATTTGTGTATTAAAAACAAACAGATCTCTAGCATTTACTTACATACCATACAACGATAATAATGGTGAACTACATTATCTTGCATAGAAATTAGGAGGAGAATTTAGGAAAAAGCTTACCCCAGATGCGGTCCAAACCGTTCTCAAAACTCGCGACAAAACAGCAGGATATAGGTTCTTCTGGAAGCCGGTTCCAGAAACTTACCACCCTGAGGCAAAAAAAGTTTTTTCGGGAGTCTAGTCTACCTCGCTCCTTAGCAAGTTTGAGTCAATGTCCGCGGGTGCCAAGCTCGGGTCCAAAGGCAAAGAAGTCGTTCAAGATAACCCCACTTAACCCCTTCAAGATCTTGAAGGTTTCAAACGACGGCGAGATTTTCACCTAAATCGCCAATCGAGCTTCCAGATTTATTTTTGCGAAATGCCACTGCAGAGCGTCCACCAATTCTAACAATGTGTTCACAAATTTCTTCTGATATGAGAGTAATTTGGAATGCAGCAGAAAAACTCCCTTTACCAATAGTTAAGTAGGGCATTAGTGCCTTCCAAATAAAACATGAAGACCATACCAAATATTCAAGTGTGGATAAAAATCTTCAAATAATAAAACACACAGATTCCAGCCCCTTCTCGAAACCCTTTGTCGAAGTGGAACAAAGAAATTCTTTCGGAAGACGATTTCATCAATTAATTACCTTTTCACACAAGGTTTAAAGTTTGTAATGGTTTAAAAATCAATCCAGCTCAACAACAACTTTAGGATGGTAAAAATTGAAATTTAAGTGTATAAATAAGATAAGGAATCAGAATTAGCAGTATACAAGTGTTCGAGAAACGAATAATTTAATAAAAATCGTCTAATTTCATTTTAAATTCATGCAAGCTAGTGAAGTGAGCAACGGTAGAATGTAAACTGTTCCAAGTAAAACAGACAGAATAAAAATACCTACTACATTTCAGGCGGGAATGGAGTACCACCAGAACATATTCATGGGTCCGATAATTTCTCGTATTCCTTTGCGTGAATATATCCCGAAAGAGGTGGTTCGGGGTATGGATTGTTATGTAAAGTAAAATAAGTTCTCCCCTGATCCGTCGATAAGGAAAGTCGAACAGATGCAGTTAAGCTATCCTTTCTTTATAAGGATTGTTTCGGATGCTGAGAACTAGTTTTCTTGAGCAGTGATAAATTCGCTGCATAAGTTGAACATCCTTCTTGAGCCCCGGAGACCATGACTGCACACCTTATCCCATGACTGGTCTCAATAATGTATTCATGGTCCTTGGGAATACCATGGTAGAAAATTTCCCAAATACTCGTTGAAGTGGGTTTAGGACAGGTGTTGCTTTTTAAAGGCAGTGTTAGTTTGAAGTTAGATTTCAAAACTGGAGCATTTTGTATCCGAGACATTGTGAGATTGTGTAGGTGCATTTCTTGGCTTGTTTTTCTCAACAAGGATGGGGTGCGCGAAAAGATGCTATCGTAGTACAGAATATCTCTTAGGCAGAATCCCTCAACCGGTCTGAAGGTTTTTTGCTTGCAAGTATGCCTGATCGTTTTTAGGTTGTACTTTTGGAATACAGTAATCTATAGTATCGGCTGCATTCGTTTCTGAAACGTAAGCTACTGATTAACTTGGTGATATTTCTAATGGACTTTGTGGTGCATCTATCTGTCCAATATTAGGTTTCAATGCGTTTAGTCTAATTTCTCGTGGCACTAGTCTTCGGCCATTTTCCGAACGAGTTTTGACCGTGTTCAACATATCTTTACGCAAGAACGTTATTTTAAGGGGCTTAGGACCGATGCCCTTATCATTCGTAGATTTGGGGATGCGAAAATTGTCCGTCACAGCTACATTATGCAAGCCAATTATATCACTGAGGAATCTCCATTGTAGCTGATCGTGTTTGCGCTGCACATCCTTATCAGTTTCTTCATCATCTTCTGATACTCCCAGAAGGATTAACCTTCGATTATCCCTCTGCATCGTTTGGGCTCGCTGCTGAGATTTCCCAACACTTATCCACCAGTTACATCAGCGTAAAAACTGGCGATCAAAAATCACATGAATATTTTCCAAATGGCTTCACACGACTCTTGTCAATCGCAAGACAGTTAGATTGGCTTACTTATCGCAGTACGCCATTGGAGTTAACGTGGGAAAACGTTTTGTCAAATATCATGAAATTTATAGAAGCTTGTGTTCCCCAGGCTTTTTTCGTCCATTGGTTGCCGGCCCACCCTGGATGGATAAATCTATTACATGTTTACTCAAAAGACCAAAACGTCTTTGGAAATCATATGCATAGGAGCAATCAGAGAAATCATATGTTGAATATAAACAGGTTTGCAACCTTTGCATCAATGAGAAGCGGATAAAGAAAATTGCAATTGAGTTGACCCTGGCAAATAATCGAAAGCATGCCCGAAGCTATTTATTGCTTATATGCGCGAGACGACGAAAACGTCTTCACATTTAACAACTTTAATGAAACAGTAGGTAAGCTAATTGATAGAGTTTCTATGAAGTCTGAGTTGTTCACTACGCAGTATGCCTCCTTAAATTTTTCGATAACTGATCAAAACGCAGTGCTTCAATGTCTAGAAATGGCTTGACATACAATGCTCCAGGAGTCATCTGCACCAAATCTAAGAGCTAATAGCAATCATAGATGATCCACTGACCCATATAATCCAAATATTCATGGATTTATCTTGCTTGCCTAACAGCTGGAAAGAATATATCATCAAGTCGATGTTCAACGGAGGGGATTCTCGTTTAACTTTCAGCTATCGACCTGTTACTTTAACACCAGTTTTCAGGATGAATAGGGAACGTATAGTGGTGAATGAGCTGGAGAATTGTATGCTAAAATCGATAAGCTTAATCGCGGAACAGCATTGTATCACTAAACATTGATCATATGTCTCGAGGCTATTGACAACGCGTGAGAACTGGTGCGAGCTAATCGATTCAGTTATTTCGGTTGTTTTAATTTTTATGGACTTTAGCAAAGCGTTCGATCATGTACCACATGGCCATCTGATTGCGAAGCTGAATGGACTGAATATCAACGGCAATCTGCCTGAATTTACTCTTTGGGCGGAATAATAGAAATTGTGTGAAAAAGGCCATTACTGAGCCCGGTAATGCGACCTTAGGTGTCCAACAAGGGTTACTTCTCGGTCCATTATTTCTGTTTAAAACGTTTGTTGATTTAAAAACTGGGATCCAATCAAATTGGTTTTTATTTGCAGACCATCTTAAATTATAGGCTTCGGCATGTACGCTGGAGGAATGCTTGAGCACGCAGGAATAATGTAACAAAATTGTGGCCTGGTCTAATAAGTGGTTGATATCAGTTAACCACCAAAAATATGCCTTTCTTCACCTGAAATCTGGTCGGTTGCATCGATTATTTCCATCGAAAGCAATACTGTTTAACATCTGGCTGACGAGAAAAACCTTTAAGTTCTAGCATCCGACTCGTTGAAATCAAAAGCTGATTCTATCAAAAAAAATGGCATAGCTAACCGCTTTATTTGAACAATTCGCAGATGGTTTTCTGTTAATCCAGCTGTTACTTTCAAGGTATAATAGAGCGTGCATATCAGGCCCATCATTACGTGTGGACGTTTAATGGTCTACCCACAAACTACAAAAGAATGTAGTGCGCTGGAGCGAGTGCAATGCCGTATAACCTAAGATGGTTTCCAGTATAAAATCATTGAGTGTTGACGAAAATGCCACTTGTTATCGCTCGAGTATGGCTGAATCGGGTATGTTTAACTGATGACAAAACGGATCTTACGAGTAATGAGCTGTCGATGTATTTCACGCTCATGGCGAATATCAAAACGCTAGATAATGATGTTAAGCTTATGAAGCGGATAACAAAACGGGTTGCTGCGAATTGCACTTCATTCAACAGAATTGTGAACACATGGAATGCCCTTTCTAAAAGTCTTTGCGGCAAACACGTAAGAACACGTCTAACATGTACTTCATACATGCTTACATGCTGTTTTAAGGAGGCAATCCACCGTGAAATGAAACCCGTTAGTCTGAACGGCGATCATGTCAGAGGCTATTTTAATGAACAGAATGAGACGCGGCTGACAAGGTGCAACCCTCTGCAGTACATATAGGAGAAGAAGGAGTAGAAAAAGAATCACATATTGATTCCTAGTCAATCATTCGGGGCGCACATGGATGAGCAAAGTATTTGAGCTCAAATCCCAAGCACTAACACACCGCAAGCGGTTTCTTGCTGTTTGCATCATCAGGTGGAGACATTAAGATTAGGCTCAGTGAGCCTTCAAACTGCGGATAAGTGGTAAACAAAGTTATACTTGAATGCCACTGTTGCATATGGTTCGTAAAACGAAGAACGGTGTTCAAACACATAATCACATAATTATTGGTCAAGCACTCAAGACGCTCATGGATGTCCAAAGTAATGTGTTACTCACATCCCGCGCACTTACCCACTACTACCGGTTTCTGGTTGGTTGTCGGCTTTACGTGCGGCAGATGTGAGCAGCACATAACTTCGGTCATACAAGATCGCCTTGAGTGCTTGACCAGTAATCACTATTCGATATTGTGTTTGAACAACATGGTTAGTTTTACGAACCCTATGTAACAGCGACATTGAAGTGTTGTTGTTGTTGGCCTCCTTCGGTCGATGTAGACCATGGATGTACATCACAATCGCATGAATTTCATGTTTTACAGCTTTTTGAATGACTAAACATTCCGATTCGGGAGGAACAATCTCTCCCGCAGCGCTTGCAACGATAGTCAGAACTCTGTTGTAGGGCGTCAGTTACACGCCGGCGGCGTGATCTGCGTTTAGCAGCCAAGAGCTGTATGTGCTCCTCCCCAGCTTGCAGACGACGTGTCTAGCGAGAGGTTATCCGCAATGGTTGAAACAAGATATGTGAAATTATTTACTGGTTCAAGCTGACAGCTTCCGACAGTGATGATTAGAGGCGATACAGTCCATTGACCAAGGACTTTGGTCTTGCTCATGCTGATTGTTAGCCCAAAGTCTTTGCACGCCGACGAAAAACAGTTCATTAGCGAGTGAAGGTGCTGTTAGGAGTGAGAAATAAAGGCTGCATTGTCGGCAAACAACAGGTCACGGATCAGCACATCCCGTGCTTTGGTTTGTGCTCTCAACTGGTTAAGGTTGAAGAGCTTACCATCACTTCACGTGCGTTTGTAATTGCCTTCTGTCCTCGTCCTAAAAGCGTGCTTCAGAAGCAGAGCACAGAAAATACCGAACAGCGTGGAAGCAAAAACACACACTTGTTTGACGCCTCGGCGAATTTGAAAAGCTTCTGAAATAGACATTAAAGTAAAACTTTGTTAATCAACTGTCCAATCTTTCAAGACTCAATGAACCTAATTGTACTGTCTCCACATAATGACTGAAAATAACAAGAAACCCGTAGTAGTGTGTAATTGCGGAGGATGTGATTAACATTAAGTTGGTCATCCATGAGCGCCTTTAGCGCATGATTATTATTCACTATGCGATCCTGTGTTTAAACACCGTGGTTAGTTGTACTTACCAAATGTAGCAGTGGCATTCAGTTTATTCTAGTTAAAAAAGTAAATCTATAAGTAGCAATACGAACTCCATCTAGTTAAGCTCAATTAAAATTTTACAGTGTCGACGAAAGGTATACACTACGGATGAATTAAGTCCTCACATGTGGCAACTAGGATCATGTACCAGTATATACCTGTTGCAAAGGAAAATCATCGACGCTTCTAATTCGTCTCTATATAGGCAAACGAAACATGTTGTCGTCATTTCAGTTTAGTCTTTTGTTCGTTAAGATCACTATCAATATTAAACCAAGCACTGATCATTGCCGAACAACGCTAGAGACATCAAAATTTTGACATAATACGTACACATACTATGATGTATCGTTTGCTAAATCAGTTTTGTTTTGATTTGTAATTTTCCCGTTCTAGATGATATTTCGTTTAAGTATGTCGAAAGATTTATAAATGTCGGCTTCACATAATCGTAGCAGCCAGCATATAAGACATTTTTCACTTATTGCTCGGCCGGAAATTTGATAAAATAACTATTTCGACGGAATCCATGAATTGGTAATCAACAAATATTCATTCTTCCCTTGTTAGGCCAATTCTGAATTTCTGATGAAATCAAAATCGTTTTTACTAACGAGATGGTTGTCTCTGGCCTGCAATTTCGTACGTCAGAACTGCGAACACTTCGCAAATATATTGACTTGTTTCCATTTTAGTCACTTTATTCATGTGTACTATATGACTCAACATGCCTGAAATGATTAAGAAACTTTTGTATAACAGATTTCGAACAGGAATGACATTCTGTTCGATTGGTTGATTTTCGCATATGCCGGTGCATATGGACCTGATTAATACGTCGCAAAATGCTGCTAGTTGGTAAGCAGTCAGTTGAATGACACATGTTATTCGAAAATTTATTATTTTCTTTCACAAGCAATTTGATACAACAAATTCAGTATTGCGATACATCTGATGAACCAAATTCTATTGAAGATAATATTGATTATTATCTCGAAGTTATCAGACGAATCCATTATACAGTCAACTGAATTGTGACCTGAGATCACCAGTGTCTGCGAAACGTATAAGCTTTGACTGTTATAAGGCACCATTTTCTACCCTTATCCTCAATTTAAATAAATGATTTCAACATGATTTCTTTCAGAGCGAATCTTGGATCATTTTAGTTTAGAGCTAATAAGCGTAAGAGAAGTGACCAATGTCGTCCCGTCTCCCAGTAATCCAAGTATACAAACTGCTGACGTAGAAACAGCATAGATAGCACGATAATTGGTTATTTGTCGCGATTTCCTTGATTCCACGTTTAACGCCGCATGATCAATCCATCCAGTTGAAGGCTTCTCGACGATATTCAACAAATGGTTAGTTCTGACTTGATTATTAGGTCAACAGTATATGGGTGATCTAATGATCTCATACGACTTAATCCATGAACATGTTAAAAGGCTGCCTAATAATCGAAGGTTCCAACTTAATGGTCAAATGTTCGTGATGTACAATTATCACAGCCTAAATTATTGGGAAGCATGAAACGTCAATTATCAGGAACTACTTCAGACGCCATGTTGTTATTTAGCGCAACCCATCAACCATTCAATGGATATGGTCTATAGTTCAGTCGGATAGTGGCAAATTAACAAAAAATCCACTCATCTGCTGAAGAAATAGTCAGTAATGACCACAGACCATTATAGATACAGTAAACCACATCGTTGTTATTTCTAAATTTTAATGGCTGTTTGAAGTAAAGTGACATTTTTGTGCTACTAGCACTTTCACATCAAGTCCGTCATATAATGCTACTCAAACGGGCGAATATGAAACAAAAATTTATAATTTGAAAATCATTTTCTGACAAACAGCCTCTAGCAACCCAATCTTTAAGTCGTGCGACTACACTTTCAACGTGGTGGGTTTGAATCCTAATCGACGCATAATATACGTACTGTATTCGTTGATTTTTGTGACTTATCTTTCAATTGGATATAGCTAAATCCTATACCGATTATATCTGATGGAAACATTGATTGCCCCGAAGTTTTCGATATCTTTGTTAATTATTAATCATTCGGCAGCACCAGATCCTTATAAATATTAAAGGTTTTACTCCACATCGAAATCAGGGGACTTGAATTTCATCCTGCTTTGAACGAATTAACACAACATATAATTTACCTGAGTTGAAATTCAAGCTTACTACTGTACATACGCATGTGTAAATGCCGTATATATGACCTTTATTCAAAAGTACTTATGTTTTGATGAACATTTCCTCCAGACTGACAAAATTAACTAGCAATATGAGCTCGATATTCCGAAATTATGCAACAAAGTCTGTTGTTTTCTCCCAGCTAATCAGATCCTCATCTAGTTTCTCATGAGATACAGTGTAAAATAACAGATTTTGTGTAATGCTAAAGCGTAACGGTTTTGATAGTACCATTCATTTTTTACTCAAATACCATGCGTCTAGCAACCAGCAGGAAGATTTAGCAGTTAAATGGAATTTGTTTATGGCCGATCGTAAATCATTATGCTAAGAAATGTGTGAGAAATATTACCGTCAATACTACAGCCAAAAACCGATTGTGTTGTGCGATTATGTTGGATACAAGTACAGCACTACATCAATCAATTAAAAGCCTCTTCAGCGCTTGACTCGAGTTACCTTGTGGTGCTGTGCTTGTAAAAACATATATAAAAGTGGCTTTCAAATGGGAATTAGTTAAGCAGATGGTTTCATTGTAGAATAATAAAAACGAAAATACAAGCAGAAAAACGGATATTATATTGTGGATTCATGTGGTGTAATGTAACAAGGCCCAGAATAAAATTGCCACTTGATTGCAAATATAGCAGTTCGCTGATTAGTTCCTAGTAATTACGGTTAGGCAGATCTGACAGCACACATACAAATGATATCCCAAAAAGGTACGAGCAACAGAAAATCCCATGTTGGATAAAGCAAAGAACGGCACAAAGGTTTTTAGATGTCCATGTACGAATAAGCTGGAAAATATTTCCATATTTCTTCATCACACACACCGGCAATTTTCTAGTGATTTTTGTCAACAGGAATGAGATACTCACGCTTGTAAACAATGGTGAAGTGCTAAAAATACATTGGGTTCAAAGTTACATTTGCATAGGGCTGGCAACAAAAATAAGCTGGTCAATCATTTGTGCACACAATGAACCTGCTGATAAGGATAAACAAGCAAATGGAAAAACTGCATTCTTATCAAGCAAATGCACACCACAACCGTGTTTTGCTGTTGACAATCGTTAGCTGGAGAGAATAGCATGATCAGTATCTACATGCTCTGAAATAATACTGAATGTTTGAAAAAGGTTCGATTTTTGATTACACTCTTGTGTAAGATTGGTGGAGCTCAATGTGTTTTTCAAATGTAGGCAATTTCTATCTATATGTGTTCAAAGGGATTGAACACAATATATATATTATTTCACACGCTTTTATTTCAAACATCCCACAATTGATTACACAGTATTTTTGATAACTTGGTCAACAATGCTTAAGTTTTGGCGTAACAGTCGGATCAGAAGTTTATAGTTGTGCTATGGAATCACCAACAGTCACTAATACCTCAACATTTCATAAAGGCATCTATTTTAGACAAATGCAACATAAATATAATTGCTTCAAGGGAGGGTATGGATACTATGCGTTTGAATAAGCAACTGTTAGAGATACAGAAATGGTTTCGCTAGTCTCGAAAAAGTGGAGGAATGGTGAAATAAATTTACCGTGATGCCCCTTTAAATACTTTTAGGTCAACCAATGTGTTTTCATTGTCAACAGGCAAATGAGATTAAATGAGTGGGCTTGGAAAAGATAAATAGTTGCATGCATTTAGATAACAGAAGTCCAAGGATCGGTTTCATTTTGATAGCAGTCTTTACATAGGAAGGACAGCCTCATCTTCATCCATCGAAAATAATAAGAACGCGATGGTAATTACGTTTCTCTCTTATTGATCAAACACAATACCCTGAATAGCTGTTTCAGAACTACAAAGGATGTTCTGCTCAATGCATAAATGCATCCATTGTGGCTTCAGGTATTTCGATTAGACCACATGTGGACTATGTTAATTCTATTTGTAAATTGTGGCTTAAGCTCGACAAACTTGTACTGAACGGCTTGAAAATAGTTCTACGATGCTGGTCGAACGGCTGGATTTTCTTAGCTACTGAGAACGCCAAAAAAAGCTTAATTTATTATTTTTAAATTACTGTAAAATTCTAAACAACCTAATATCGAGGACATGTTACTAATTGATGTAGCGCATCCTTGAAAGTGAATATTAGTGTTTGCTCACTCCACACGTATGCTTGAGCATAGCTTAAAGGTACGTCATCAACAAAATAGCTTCAACGGTAGCATTCACTTATTCACTGTCGGCGTTGCGCAAAACTCAAACGATCTATTCACTTTCGTTGTGTCGATAAATTTCCTTTTCATTTTTTTTAAATATATCTCGATCTGCCTTTGTTCACTTTAATTTACAACGTTTGAAATACTAAGATTTTATTCACTTCGTGATATTGCACTTCTTTTTCGGCTTTTCAGGTCACGAGATGCTCTCGAGTGGAACTCTCTACGCTTCTTCGTTTAGCAATTACACCAACACTTGATAGTTCGTGTACCATATATACTGGTTACATTTTCAAAATTGTTGACGTTTTACGAAAATATTCTATTGACAATTGACTAATAACACAGTTAGATGTTCAACAAAGTATCATTTTGAGATCAATGCTAGATATAATTGCTAAATCAAATTATGGTGCTGCTAAAGCAGCATCAAACATGATAAAGCCGTGCAACGAGTTAAATTCTGACTGCTTTTTGCTGCTCAATGCTCCTGCAGTTATATACAATCCATATCTGATTTAGTTAGCTTTTTGGAGTCGATTTAGTTAGTTTTTCGCATTAACGAGGATTACCACACAATTAACCACATCTAGATGAATAATGATTAGTCGTTAACTGCTCCAGGCACTATAGACCAATTATTTTGTGTCAAGTCGAAACAATCTATATTGAAAGACCTCCGAGCAGTTCAATTTTTTGAGGAAAGCAAAGGAATTATTCTTTTTCGATATTCCTCATCAAGCTTTACAATGCACGCTTAAGAAAAAAGAATAGATCTGATGAAAATCTACCGATGATACAAATCAATGTCAATGCTTAATGCTACAAAGAATACCCACACCAACAGTACCAAAGAAAATGTTATAATTTCGGCTTCAATTTAAAGACAACGCCTCCAGTGACTCATTGACACGCCAGCTCGAACAAACAGTTAACAGACTTTCATATCTGGAAAGGTTAGAACAACCTTCGCTAACAAACCAATAAGCAGTTGGCAGCTTAAAGACCCGCGACCACGTAAGGCAATCTTAATAAGCATTTATCAATTTACCTGTTCCAGTGGAGCAGGATACATTGAGCGTACGATGCGAAAACTGGTAATGCAAATGTCTGAACATCACCTTAGTTGATTAAGCAAAGATTTTACTTGGAGGGTGAATAATTCGATTCTAGCTCACCTGATTAGCACGATGCACCGAGTAAACCTGAAAAGGCGCTCTCAGTCTTTCCTTAAACAGTTGGCTGCAACGTCTTGCAAACAGCTGACGGCGAATGGAAAAACGCATTCAAACCAAACGTTTGCGTCCAAAAACGACTAGTTCTTCATTCTTCGTTACCTTGATCAACCTCCATATCAACCAGGCAACTTTAAGTAACAACACGTAACATTGATTTTTGTTGATTGGTTGATGTTGATCAGATCTATTTATTTTTTCTTACACATGTATTGTAAAGCTTGATGAGATACACCGAAACGGAATATTTTCGCTTTCATCAAATATTTCAATAAAAATATGTGGATTATAAGTCAAGCTCAAATTTTATCACAATATGACTATCAAATAAAAAGTTAATCTCAGATTAATCCGTATTTTCTTGAACTAGAAAACATAATTACTAGAGTACGCAACTAATTTACAGATAACTGTTTACAACTGACTATTCATTTTTAATAAATAATATTAATAATTAAATGTGATAAATAAATTAGAGTAAAGGAGCTTAAGAACAAATTAATGTTTCGTAATCAAAAACAAAAAAGCGGCTCTATTATGGTTCTAAATCTGACGACCAGGTTGCGGGCGATGTAGGCGCAATAAACAGTGCTAATAATTAGCACATCAGTAAATATTTCAAAAATAATCCAGTTCATCGAACAGTCACCAGCCCGATAGCATCTCAAGTAATATTCTAAATGTTCACACAATATAATAAACATGCAGTCCTATTCAAAATGATTTTGCTTGCCAGAAATTATAATTGATTGAAATATTGTGTAAAGCGAGATAAACTTTCAACTTACTATTACAGCTGTAGATTCACACGAACCTACTAATTAATTTTAATAAATTTTAACTTATAAGTTCTACACTACGTTATTCCATCCTACTCTCCACACTCAAAATACTACAACAAACTTCGTGTGTTTAAAAATGTGAAGTTTTTCTAAAGAAGCTCAAGGGGCTTCAAATGGATTTAATTTAAAATGTTTATTCTAGGACTGAACTATGTACGCTAAAACTAGAATAATACTTCACCGTTGCCCTCGGTATATCCATTTAGAAATTCACTACTAATATTGCTTGCAGTAAAAAATGACCGTTTGTCTGGCAACCATGATTAACCTGGGAGTAAGTTTATTTTGGTTAGGGCGGTGAGAGTAAATTGACGCAATCCCATAGGGCGTCTTTGAGCAATCAGAAGCGTCGTATGTTTGATTGGTATCTAGCAGAAAGTAACTATATTAGTTGCCTGATAGATAAAATATACTCAAACTACGGATTTTTCTCATTCACAACTTTCGATGGGAGGTTACCAATTGAGAAATAAATATTTCTACTTAAAAATGGAATAACATATATAAAACCATTCAACTAAGTATAAATATTTTCAAGGTATATAACGCCATCGCATGTTTTAGCTCTCCACAAACTCATATTGTAATATTTCGAGGATATTCCATCCAGAGAATTGCCAAATATATTTGGAGTTGATGAAATCAAGATGCATGGTACAAGATTTATTGTAAAAAGTCAATAGATGTAAAATACCATAGGAAATATGTATAAAATGTTAGCAACATGTACTTTCGTGTTTGCATCCATTAAATGTTATTCTAGTTTTGACATGGAGTTTGAATATGTCGGCAGAAATGTATGTTTCACACTGAGTGTTTTCAAGAAACTGAGGTGAGGACTCTGTTTTTCAAAATGAAGGATCGTTTTAAGATCACTTCTTTCGACAATGACACCATTTCTGGCGTTAAACTGTTCCACATCCAAGCGAACACGGAATGTATTAAAGTACCGGCGGATGTGGTATTTGAATTGTGACATTGTGATTGGGTGTCGAGAGACTCGAACCAATTTTAAACAGTGGTCTAAAAGGGTGATAAGCAGCATGGATTATTCTGTATGTCAGTATAAGATCACTAACAATGCGTTTGCGCTCGAAAGTGTACAATTGGAAGCAAGTCAGTCTATGCTAAGAGGGCAGATTCTACAATCTAGTAACAATTTCGGTCGCCTTATGATAAATCCTTTCAAAACATACGCCTTGTCAGTAACGAACGGGTGCATAATTTTGTGCTCTGATACTTGTGAACATTGCTCGCGACTCGCTGATTCTATCTGGATCATTCTTACACCATTCGATTTCGTTTGAAGAGATCTATTAGACACAATCATTTTTCGTGTCCTGTGATCAATATTTCGGAAGTTCCTAATTTCCACATCACCGTGAAAATTTTTGCACGTGTAAAATTTGTTGTCGCTGTTTTTACTTGCTCGGGACCACTATCATTCGGAAGATCTTCTTCTGCTGCATTCAACAAGCCGTGTTTCCTTTGTGTGAGAGCGAGTCTACGGCTGCGAAAGTAAATAGTTTTTATTACCTTATACCTACTAGTTAATTAAATTTTTGTTTTTCTTCAAAAATCTTAGCCCCGTTAGTTGTGTACTTTTGCGCATGTGAGCCGCTGTGTTATCTGACCTTGACCCTGTTCACTTGTATCAGATTGACGTGGATACACACTGTGAGGAAAATCGACCACTGATCCTGGTCAATCCCACGAGACGTGACACACTGTAGGCTGTTTAGCGGTAAGGTCAAATAAGTGGTGGTGGGTTGACTACTACTTAATCATGTTCCCTGTCCTGACTATCACCCATGGTCTGACGAAGCTTCTGTGTCAGAAGTGAAACGTTACCCAAAACTGCTCTAACCGATTGCACTCAAATTTCTTCGCATTATGAATACACGATCAGCCCCAAACATATTCCAATCGGTTATACGTTATTATTCCATTTAACTCGTCATTCAGAAGCTTTGTTGAGTATATTGCTTTTTCTAACATACAAATTTTTGAGATCTGAGTTGAAATTGTCCTGCTTACTTGTGAGTTGTAAATAGTGTACTAATTTTATCAAATCAAATTATCCTGACATTACGGCTAGGTACTTTGAAATATAGTAATACTTACGTTATATGAATTTTGATTCATCAGATCGACGGAATTTCAAGCGTTCAACAAATTTTCCGAAACAAAATAGCTACCAATCCAGTCGAGCAACCGAGAGGCTGTCGCGCCATTACTAATTATTATGCCAGCTAATCTATACAAGCTGCCTTTTGGTAACTATGACACAAGAGAAACCAAATTTGAATGATTGAATTTTTGTATTTTATCTGGCTTCAATATGAACGGACACCATTGTGAGCTTTTCTAGCATTGTATGGATGAAATAGTATATTTTTAGGTAAATTTGATCATCCGCCGCAAATGTCGTTAACACACTTTCGACAACATCGGACAACAAATAACATGGGTATGACAAAACAGAGGAATATCAATGTGTAAAATAGTTTACGTTCAATTTATATGAGTGGTTGCCATGATTCAACCCGCTCAGTAATGTTAACTGGCGAATTCATGATAGAAAGAAGTTTGTGCACCAAGCAATTCCATTGGTCCACGCCTGATCCAGTGGTGAAAGCGGAGCCACCGATCGCGCATTGACCAATCAAATGGTTTTTCTCGAAACGACCTTTAGTACATAGAAATAAAATCAGACCCAACGTTGGCTCATTTAGCAGTCGGTTTGTGTCAATTGGAAAACGTGCGATCTCTCCTCTTGAGCAAGGAATAATCTCGGGAATCCCAGCAAGCGATTCTTTGCTAGGCTTTCCACGATGTCCGATACTGGATTGAATTTCAGTGGCGGGACTGCGCATAGATGCCAGGATTTTGTCGCCTTTGTATAGAACCGATCTTATATAAACACTGACTAAAATAAAGAAATGATTTTGATGCTACAGTAGAAAAATACTTTCACGTGATACTTTGAGTAAATAAATCGATGAAAACGTTACATTATTCACCATATATATTTCAGAATGGACCATCTTCTTCAAAATCCAACTTAATTAAATTAAATTGAATTAAATTAAATTAAATGATGAAATTCTCAGTGCCATAATTTTCTTCAAAAATTTTTTAAAAATATGTATTACAGGTATGACCAACTCATGCATGGATTGGAACTCTTTCATATTAATTCTGATAACTGCAAGTATTTCAAGTAATTAATCGGTCAAAATCTAAGCAATTATTTCCACGTAACTGTTAAAATTATCTCCAACTATATTGTGTAATTTACGTATTAAACACTTGTTCATTACATTCATATCACATGGGTCATTACTTTATTGCATAATTTTGTATCACATATTCATTGTGAGAATTAATATAAAATTATCAACGAAAGCAAGCAGGTTGTGTGTCGAGGTTTCAATGGCGTCATCCAACACTTAAAATTAACATTATAATCCCAGCTTCTACTAAATACAACGTTGACTGTGCTAAAAAATTTAAGTTGTTTTTAATCGAATATTCATTGTAGATGGAGTTCGCTTTGTTAAATCCTTTTGCGCCCTTAAATTTAACAACGTATGTTCAAATTTTGAAACAAGCGATTAAAAATTAGAAGAGCGTAACATCAGGATCCGCATGCGCTTCAAACAGTGAAGGAGTGGAAATGGTAATGGTAATGTAATTGAACAAGTTGGTCGTACCAGCCTTATCCAACAGTGGCATACAAGCGCTACTTGTTTACCATTCCTCCACTGTTTCAAACGCATATGGATCCTGATCTTACTGTCCCTACCTGATGAGTGCAAACAGCACGAAACCGGTCGTGGGGTGTATGTGATGAAAATACATGCAAATGTATATTTCAGAAGAGCGTAGTTTGTGGGAAAAGGGAATACTCCGCAAAAAAGACTTAACTGAACAAGGCTCTTTCGATGAAAAAATCAAAGTACAGATTTCCGGTCACAAGCTGAAACGTCTATAAATGGTGGAGGATTAAATGCTGTTTTTTGTATTCGTATCTTGTAAGTTGAGTCAATGTTTGTGATGGAAACAAGTTATAAATCCATCTTAATAATCCATCTTATTAAAAATTACCCCAGATAAGATAATATATGTACGTATATTGATTTCACACAAACATATTTACCATCTTTTTTACGGAAGTGCAAATTTTTGATATCAAGCAGATGCACAAAGAGATGACTTGTCGTTCGATCGAAAAACAACGCGACGTGAACTGAAGCGAATTTGCTTTCGGCCGATGAAAGTTGTGACGAATGCTGTAATTGTACAAAATGTTCAAGAAGTAGCTAGTTTTAAGCAAATACAGAGTAAAAATGCTGAATAAAATAGCAGCCACAAAGTAAATGTGAGTTATCCCTATGTTCGATGTAAAGTTTCACCTAAATTTTAATAAAATACAATTTCCGTCAATAATTGTCAGAGAATTTCCGGAACTATTTTGGCACACAAAACTGATTTAAATTTAGCAGCATGTATAATAGTGAAATTTTCAGTCAGGCGATCAATTGATTCATTCATAGAAGTCATACTACCACTGCGTCTTGAATTCAACTTTTGAACAACTATGGATAAATGTATACATCAAGCGACTGTAGAAAAATTTCTCAACTTTGGATTCATTTGCTTCTCACGAACTTGAATTTCATTCTAGTCCTGTTTAATCGATTTCACTAAGTTTGGGGTGCAATAGCAACGTTCACCTCGGTTTTTGATAATATCTAAGGGTCGAGATGGTCGACATTATCCGAAGATTGTAATTGTCTCACCAACACAATCAAGAACAGACCGAAATGGAGGTTCTAATGAAAGAATAATGATTACGCTGTTCATACATTAGATAAACTGCAAATACTTAAGCATTCAGATTCAAATACACTTAATCCGTGTGGTGTCTTTGCATTTCTGGTTTACGGTGCATGTTTCCCCGAATGCGGCAGCGTCGCACACACTGATGAACCATGTTTAAAGAACGAGAAATTGTCGCATTCCAAGGTATCTTCTTTGTGGATTTATATCCAGGTTGCCCATCTTCAGACAGATGGCAATGCAGGTATACGATCTCTTATAAAAGTATATGGAAACTCTGGTACTCACCACTAGGAAAAATATTATCTTGACAATTATCCTTGAAGGCTAAGTGTGTAAATAGTCTATTTCTAGCTGGGAAAAAGAAGGTATTGATTTTGGTTTCGGACGTATAACTCGCCGCCAGCGCACAAATATTTCTGATCGACCGATTACTGATTTTCGCAATAAACTTTGCTGAACTGATCCGCACTACTGAGTTGGATTGCTACGTCATGTGAAAAGGTTCAGAGCATGTGATCATCTTGCGCTTGTGATGTACAACAGAACCGATATCGACCGAATAAGGCTAATAATAACTAATTTGGTTACCAAAATCTTGTACCGGAAAATAAATGCGGGTAAGATTTCTATTGGAATATTGCATCAGTACGCTTTCGAAATTCCAGATTAATCGGTCAGAAAATGCTGATATATGTCAATACTTTTGAAATTCGCACTCGATCTACTGCCGCTGAATACATCTGTAGATGTTCGCTAAATTGAACTTTGTTAATTTGTCTGTTTTAGTAAAATTATTCCGTTTGACATAACTTAAAACAAGAACGATTCAAAAAATTACCTTTCGCTATGAAAATTGAAGCCGCTGTCAGATATGGCCGACATGGCTAACCGGTTCCATCACATGTCTCCACCCATATTTTGATGTTGTTAGGCCTTATGGAATGAAACAAAATTCTATATTTGCAAGTATTTCTATCAAACACACAGCACGACCGATTTAGTGATATTCAGTCTCATCATTTTATTACTGGGGACGCTACGATCAAAATCGGCATCTCTTGA
The DNA here is from genome assembly GCA_013407085.1 of Atriophallophorus winterbourni. Taxonomy (NCBI): domain Eukaryota; kingdom Metazoa; phylum Platyhelminthes; class Trematoda; order Plagiorchiida; family Microphallidae; genus Atriophallophorus; species Atriophallophorus winterbourni. Next base: position 25,548 of record JACCGJ010012498.1, read on the forward strand.
AACAGCGAGGAAGTGGTAAATAAGGTTTAATTTCTAAGATGCTGTGAAAGTAAACTGGCACTACCATCTCATAAAATCACATGAAAGCCTTTAGCTAACATAATCTGTCACGTTATTAGCGTTGCATAGATTGGCGACCCCATGAGTGCCGGAGTGTTAACCGTAGCTGCTTCATGAGTCTCTGCATCAAAGTACACAGACCGCCTGCAATAGCTTACTGTTTTGTAGAATTGTAAGCATCTGTATTCTGTAAGATTTACTATGTGGACAGTTGATATTGAAACCTCTGATACAACGACTAATATTCATTCAACAGTTAGTCAGTGTCTATTAACATTATATAATAATTTGCAATAAAAAGTTTTGATACAATGATCCGCTTTGCTAGTTTCAAATATATATACAGGATTTTCATGTTCGTCAAAACTTACATCATTGTAGAAATTTGATGGAGTAGGTTTCTCCATATAGCATGCTTCTTCGTGCACATCAGACTCTTTTGAGCAGTTTTCATCTGATTGGGTTGAACGACGAATATCCAGCCAAATCACTTGATTTTTATCCACCGAGTTCAATAATTCCTCCTTTATTAGTTTGTAACTAGCTACCCCAAGACAGCAAGTTGTACCATGTGGACGATATTCTATCGATGGTCGTCTTTTTGTAGCTGGCCTCTGAAGTTCAGGTACGGATAGACGATGAGTCAATAAATCTTCAGCAGAGAGCGGGTGGCATATGGTACGAAAAACGGTAAAAATTAGCTCAGCTGCAGCAATATCATCTGGATTCAATTGAAATTTAAATGTCTGGTCGAAGATAGGATTAAATGATGCAGACACCGTGTGAGTAGTGTACGTAGTGTTGCAACCAAATGAGTGCGTTGATTCCGAGGCAGTGTCTTTTAGACGAAGTGTGACAGAAAATGTGGTTTGTGTTTGACTTGGGAGCAGATTTTCGGATGTTGTCAATTGATGGACACCTGAAAGACTGTTTATTGTTACTTCAAGGATTCCTGTTGTGCACACGTAGGAGAGGGCAAATGATATACGGCCCTGTCCGTGCCTACTAGATCCCCAGTTAATCCACTTATCCTCGGCTTCACTTGCACAATTTTGTCTTGTTTGATCAAATAAAAAGTAGTTGAACAGGTTCCCGGTGATAGAATATCGTTTTACTCTATGTTCTTCCAGTTTTTCCAAAAAACATGGGCTGTCTCTTCTGCTCCATAATCCGGATGAACGTCTAGATGATGTTTGAGAGGCTGGCAGTTCCGCTGATCTAACTCCAAGATATGGAGGTAGACTACATTGGCTCAAATTCCGTTCTCGGGGGATTTCTTCAACTTGCATGACATTCAATCTCCCAGTTGAAGTAGTACAAATATTATTTTCCTCGTTTAATTTTTGTGCTGTACTTGGGCCCGTTATTTCGTTACGTGTTTGCTCGAATTTCTTGGTTTTAGCAGAAAGAAGCCTTGGCATTCCCAGAAGGTTTTTAATCCTACTCGGCAAGATACTGTTCGCATCATTTGAGTCAGTATTCGTGACAGCTTCGTATTGAGTATGCGAAGATCGAACTAATGGTGTATAGAAACGAGCAACGCATTCACGATCACTCTTCGGCATATTTGTTGCAGTCACGCTACGTCTAGATCGACGTGGGTTCCTTCGCATCATAATCCATATAATGATGACAATGAGCACTAATACGATGAGAACAACAGCGAAAAAGCCTGCAGTCGTTGTTTGCTGTAGTCGAGACGATTGATATGGGTTGTCCCGTAACATGATTGGGGTTGAGCTTTTCGAATTTCGATGTTCCGCCAAATCCCAAGCTGTGAAAATAAGTTTAGTTATTTAGCGTCAAATAGAAATAACATATTCGTAAATTAGGTTTCAAAACCAGTGTTAAGTAGAATCCACGGATTTAATGATTCCAGAATTTATGGTCAAAAATGTGGGGGAAAAATTACAACACTAAAAAGGAGTAAGATAAGAAGGTAAATAAGATAAATAGTTTACTTCCAATCTCTTGTCATTGAGCCTGTGAACTTGCTCTTGACTGCTTACATTGGAGCTATTGTGTAAAGCGTGGTCTGCAAGCTAGGTTGAAGCAGATACAGCTCTTGGCTGCTGAACGCAGATCATCACGCCACCGGCGTGAAACTGACGCCCATCGCCCGAGTTCTGCCTATCGTTGCGAGCGCTGTGGGAGAGATTATTCATTCCGAATCTGACAGTTCAATCATTTGAAAAGCTGTGAAATGTGAAAAATTCATGCGATTTTGAAGTACATCCATGGTCGACATCGACCGAAGGAGGCCAACAACAAATCTCACCAGGTACTACGAGTCCACCACGAGCTGGGGTAGAAGAATACTGCAAGCACGACGAAAAATGGCGGCTGTGATCGATACGTGAATTCGGGATGAATAAAGATATGGTATGTCCGCGTGTCACTTTCTGTTAGGAGTTTCTGCTCGTAACCAATAAAACAGCCCGAATAGTTGATTGGCTGGAACTAGAAATCTATCCTTAACCAGTGAAAATATCCAGACTCAATAAACGGTTTGGACTTTGAGCTGTTTACAATTAGATTAGATATTCTGGAAGTGTCGATCTGTGTTATACAAATAGTGATCGAAATTCGTTCTATTTTCATCAGAATGAAATTCCCAAGGTTTTCATGAATATGTCACTGCTAAGTATAAGCTCTTGGGATTATACATATTGGTCTATTACTGGTGTATGTAAATTTTGGTCGAAGCTTCGGGGAGGTATAGTATTTACTGCATTTCATTTATGATAATGGAAAATTCTTTTGTTCAGCCACGTAGTTGTCATTCTTTTATTATAAAATCAAAAATTATCTTTTTTTAAACAACGTGATAATTTTTTACAGCATTGAGTCAGTTTCGCATAGCGCCTTGTGGTGGCATTATTTTGAGCTAGTGAATATCAGGATATATTTTAATTACACTTACATGTACGTGAATATATTATACCTTGTTGGAATCCCTTGGATATACCACTCTCGTAGCGCTAAGGTGTTTTCATCATAGTAAATTTTATTTTATTAATCGTACATACTTCGTAATTTTTTGTTAAATTCCATACATGCAAAGTAGACATCGTGACGTGCGGTTGGATTAATTTTGCACAACGCTATTTTTGGAAATAACTTTCATAGTTTTCATCCGATAGGTTTGTTTTTTGGATATCTATTTGAAAGTTTGCGACGGATCTACTAATACAAGAATTATTCATCTACGACGTGTCGTTCTTTGTGTGCGTCATCCATGGATTTTGTGCAGTTCGTTCGTTTATTTGAATCGCATTTGTGTTTCTGATGTTAGATCAACCCATCGGTGTTTACCACTGTCGAGAACTACTCGGAGAAATACTGGGAGTGAAATCAATTCCACGACAATACCCTAAATGGGAGACTGACAAATTCGTGACTAAATCGGGTTACGGAGTATCCCTACAACTCGTCACTTTCCGGTAACTTCACACAATACCGCACAAACCAACCTCAGCCATATCGATTTTTGTGCTCTGATTTGTACTTTAGGTTAACCCCGCCATGAAACTATCTGATGTTCGCGAATCGTGCGTCGACTGAATGAGAGTCGTCAGGGTTAAGGTCAAATGTGTCACGTGTCGCAACTGTTCCAACGTGTGTCACGCAAAATGTGACAAATCATTGACCACGGAGCGGATCGATCTTGAATGATGAAAACGCCTGGTGTATGCTACGTGTGTAAAAATGGTCAAACTAAATTAAACGCAGATTTAGTTGCTTGAACAAGTGTCCATCAAAGTAACCTGGATGATCGGATGCTGAGCTTAGAGCTACTCATACAAACGTTGAAGGCATTGGTAGAGACTCTGGTCACCGCTCAGAATTCTAAGTTTGCTCGATAAATCGGAAACCACTGACGGTAGTACCAGCCAGATAAAAGCTACGTCTTCGCAGATCATTCAAGACAAATGTTCAGCTGTTGCAAATGTGCCGGAGTGTCGTGAAGAGCGTTCTTTTCATCAAGACGCCACCTTTACAAAAGGCGACTGTTAAAGGTCTGTCTGTCTAAAAGTTCCCTGGTCCACAAAACGTTACGGAGACAAAGTCACCTGCTCATATGAAGGTTCAGCGAAAATCCTCAGGTTCAAAACCAAAAGTCAGGGTGCAAAATAATCCCAAAGTGGACATGATAGGTATTCGATCTAAGGCAGTTGAAACGTCCAGCAACCAGCGAAAGCGCCAAACACACAGTGTACATTCAGTCCATGGACTAAGCGTGATTTGACCACCTTACTAAGGGACAAGCTAAATTACGATAAAGAAGAATGGAGTAGGTTGTGCAGCAGCATGGACTTGGAGCCAGTTGAACCTCTACCATTGATACGACTGAATCGTAAACCTACTTTCTCAAATCTGGACCAGCCAAGACTGCTTAAAATGGCGGTCAACTTTGAAAGGGATCTGAAAAACATCTTACTATCCGCTGTTCTTCTGCGAAAGGAGTGTTCAGTGACGACCGCTAGGATCTTTGCTGATGTGCCCTGGTTTGAATGGGCCCGAAACCTCCAGCAACAAGCCAAAAAGAAGCAGAATGATGATCGAAGTTGAGTCCATTTGGGAATCTCAGAAGCTGATAAGCAACTTATAAAGCAGTGCCACACAAACACGATCAGCTAGCTACATTGGAGATTCCACATTGATATATTTGGCATGCGAGATGTAGGTGTGACGGACACGTTCCGCATCCCTAAATCTACGAATTATAAGGGCATCGGTCCTAAGCCCCTTAAAATAACGTTCTTGGGTAAGGATATGTTGAACACGGTCAACAGTCTTTGGGAAAATGGCCGCAAATTAATGCCACGAGAAATTAGACTAAGCGCATTGAAACTTCATATTGGACAGCTAGACGCACAACAAAGTCCAATAGAAACACCGCCAAGTCAATCAGTAGTTGACGTGTCAGAAACAAATACATTCAGCACTATAGATCACCGTGCAACCTTAAGACGATCAGGCATCCTTGCAAGCAAAATCCTTCAAATGTCGACTCTGGATAAGTCCGCTTGCACACTTTCCTACATCCCATCCTTGTTGAGAAAAACTACAATGAAATACATCTAGACCAACGCACAATGTCTCGCAAACAAAATCGGTGAACTGCGTGCAGTTTTTCCAAAATGTTCACCAGACATCATCGCCGTAACGGAAACGTTGCTACAGACTCAGCAAACAAATATTGAACTAGAATTACCCGGAATGTCACTTATTCGCCACGATCATGGAACGAGAGGAGGAGGAGCTTTGTATTATGGGCAAAACCTTCTGTGCCGTGAGATTACGGATCCAAACATCGTGTTACTGGATACACTCTGTTGCTCAGTCCGACTAGCTAACGGCGAAGACTGTGTTTTGGGAGTAGTATGTCGACCACCGACTGCACAGGAAACTTACAATCTGACCCTACTGGATAAAATTCGCATGGCTACTTCCAATTTCACTTGTGGATTTTTAATTATGAGTGACTTCAATTTCCCGAATCTGCATAGCAGTACCATTTACTCAGAACACTCCCTCAAACGCGCATTCAGTGAGTTGTTAGACGATATTCCACTTTATATCAACATTGCATGTAATACCCCATATCGCGGAACCGATGCGAAAAGATAATGCTCTCTTTGATATAATCTATCACAGAGCAACAAAGTTAGTGAGATGTCTTCGCAATGTTCCGAACACCGAAAGTTTTTGACATCTGGGTTTACGTGACTTTGCCCAAAGGAGGATACGACGCGATATAATTCTGACATATAGATTTGTGTCTACCGAAGTGCATCCACTAAAACACTTGCTTGATGTGTGTGATGGGAAAGTGACAAGCGGACTTACCTTATCCCTTTACGTCCCAAGTTCCCGTATTAATTGTCGGCACCATTTTTCGCCATTTTTCTTTGAATATCCCTACCCCAACATGCGGTGGACTCGCCATAGCTGGAGGTCTTTAAAGTGAAATTGGAATTACACATGCAAAAGAATATCATTCGTGTGCCTACCATTTGATGTTCTCTATTCCTTTTATACTATTATGTTTTTTCACATTTTCATTCATACCATAATCCTGTGGTGTTGTAAAGTATTAACTTTTTAAACCATAAATCCTTGAATCCATGGACTACGGTGTGCAGTTATTGTCTAAGTGGCTCAAGAAGGATGATGAACTTATGCAGCGAATCTATCACTGCTAAAAAATTAGTTCTCAGCATCCGAAACAAGCCTTATAAAGAAACGATTGCTCAACTGAATCTGTTCGATTTTCCCTATCGACGAAACAGAGGAGACCGTATCCTACTTTACAAAATATTCTATACCACTAACCATCCCTTACAAGATTTATTCACGCGAAGGGATACGAGAAATTATCTGGCGCATGAATATGTACTGGTGGTACACCATTCTCGCCTGAACTGTAGAAGGTATTTTTATTCTGTCCGTGTCTGTTTTACTTGGAACAGTTTACCTTCTATCGTTTCTCAATCCACTAGCTTTTATGACTTTAAAACTAAATTAGAACAAATGCTATGGAATTATTCATTATCTTGTTTTATACACTTACATTTCAATTTTACCATCCTATGGTTGTTGTTAAGCTTGTTGCTTTTTAGATTATTAAAAACTTTGAATAAGCTTGAATGTAAATATCTACATTATTTACATCGCTCATGTGTTCCTTTTTGGGACAAGTTTATCTTGTGTGATTGTTTTGGCTGTGTATGCCGTGTTACGTTGAGAAGTGTGTTCCGATTTATTGGGTACAATAATCAGAAGGCCTACGTTGTTAGTGGTGAAATCTCCGCTGGATCAACCGCTATAAATTGGTGAGCCCCGAACATTTTTCTTTTTCAAATTTTTGTCCGTACCATAAACTATCATTTATTTTTATTTTGCTGTCGTATATTTTTTTCATTTACGAAATGGATCTTAAGTCAGCACTTTCTGATACCCCATCTGAGGATATTTCTGCAGTCGATATTGCACACTTTATCCTTCCCTATTTTTGTGTGAACGACCTTGCCTCTGGTTCGCACAAATCGTGTGAAAACTTAACGACCCCAGTACAACCGTATAATTGGTATGTTGCCACCGTCAGTCGCAAAGGAGGTTGCTGATTTAATTTACAACCGATCTGCTGATAATCCGTACGATGCACTTAAACATGCCATCATTGCACGTACTTCGTCCAGTGACGAGGAAAATCAAAGGAAGCTTTTGTTCGGCGTAGAAATGGGTGATCGCAGTCCAACACATCTCCTGAGGCAAATGCTTCAATTACAAGAAGACAAGCCTGTGGATGACAAAATCGTTACTATTATGCGTATCCGTGACTTGACATTCGAACGCCGTTCTGACTTGGTGCTAAACCCATTTATTTGCGAATTCGAGGATAAATCCTCATTTGCAAATTGAAATTTAGCTTTTAGGTGGGAACTAGTCTAAGTCCCACAGTCGGTGCAAGGCAGCACCGGTAACTTTAAACGAAAACCACCATCATGCTGTTATTGGAATGTTGCAAAAATATTCCATACAGTTAGATCGGTTGTGCCCTTGGCTTTTCATATTCATACAAGCTCAGCAACAAAATCCTGGAGTACACCTTGAAAGAAAAGCACCTGGGTGTCTGGATTTGCGGTAGTTTGAAAAATGTTCTACAATGTGAAGCCGTTTACAAAGCGCGTCTCAGCTGCCCGGCATGTTACGGCGGTTATTTGGACTTTTACCCGGGGTGTTTTCCTCTCATGATTAACACATATACACCCGGTTCTAGACTATGCCGCACAAGCCTGGACACCATGGCTCCAAAAAGACATCTTACTTACATCTTACATCAGAGAGCTTCTAAGTTTGTCATTGGTCTCGAAAATATGTCATTCGCCGGGCGACTCAGACGACTGGAGCTGGGAACACTTACATAAAGAAGAATGTGAGGTGATCTCATCCTCGCATACAAAATACTTACTACTGTTTCCCACCCCTTGAAATTATTATTCAACCTTCAAACTTCCAGCAACAGCCATGGCCATGGTTCAAAACATTATTTGTCTTTCTAATCATGACTTTAACCACATGCAGGTTTGCATTGATTTTGATTGGTTGAGCACCGTAGCCGTGACGAGCTTACCCGAAAATGTCATCAAACTTCAACGTTTCTATTTGTAACTACTCATCCGTGCCAATCTCATCGAACTATTCAAAAAGTTGATCACGACGGTCCATAATGGAAGCACTGGACTCGAGTTTCGCTCTTATTTGAGCGCATAAAATATAAACAAATATAAACAACGTATTCTCCAAATATCCCTTAAACAACTATGCCCATCAGATCTAATCGGTGTTAGCTTACACTGTCTCCGATGAGAAGACCTGACACGGAGATCTGTTTAGTTGTGCGACCACAACAGATGTTCTGGCTCCTTCTGGATTGGTCAGGCAAACAAAGCTACTCAAATGTGCCAGTCTGGAGAACAGTTCATAGACGCTTAATTGCGATCGGTCAAACGATGGACGGTAGCCCAGGTGGTTAAGGAGTGGGACTACAATGGTGATGGTCGGGATTCGAATCCCACCCGAAGTGAAAGGATATGCACTGCTGATGAGCTTAAATAAGAGCGAAACTCGAAGCACTGGTGCTTCCATTATGGACCGTCGTGATTAACTTTGTGAATAGTTCGATGGGGTTGGAACGGATGGGTAGTCACAAATATGAACAACATATTCTCCAAATATCCCTTCAACGTTTCTATCATTCAAATCAAATTTCAATTCACATGAATCCCGATATCACTGTCTTACCTGGTTAATGCGAACGACATGAAGTTTTCGCGGCCTTGACGATGTTCAAAGGTGTCAAATTTTTTTATTGACGTTTCATTTTCCTCCTTTCAACACCACAATCCGTTCAGAACTGCATGTGCGAGTTAGACACAAACAACAAGATTGAGTTTCAGAGGTTTTACAATAAACGATCAATATCATGTTTTGTGAAGCATTATCGATTTTCGTTTGTCCTCAACAGCTTAGATTAGAAATAGTTTCGATAGTAATCCACTGTTGGATAATGCTGATATGACCAACCTTTTCAATCACATGTGGTAATTCCAAGGACTTAAAGCATAAAATCGTAATTGCCTGCAGTTCAATGAAACACACCCCACGGTCAATTTTGTGCTGTTTGCACTCATCAAGTAGGGACAGTACAATCAGAATACGCTTCACTGAAACAGGGGATAAATGTTAAACAAGTTTAGAATATAATTCCCTGTTAGATAGGGTCGACCCAAACAACCTATTCAAACTTGAGCATCATTGTTCAAAATCATGGTCTCGACTCCATACACATTTGTGTGGGTGCATATTTGATTGGGCGGCTTCGTCCTACCAGCCTTTTCCAACGGTGGCTTACAAGCGCAACTTGTTTATCATTTTTCCACTGCTTGAACGCATCCAGATCCTGCTTGCACTGCCCTAACTGATGAGTGCAAAGAACATGGGACCGGTCGCATGTTGTATGAGATGGAAATGCAGTAAATTCAGATTTTTCTTCTAACAGGTAAATGTTTTGTAAGTGGATAGTGTATCCAATATTGTCATTGGTTATTAGTTGCTGACGTTAACATCACTATTTTTCAGCATGAATGTATGTGATGCGGTGCAAAATAATGAATGTTATTTCCGAAAATAAAAAAACAAGGATTTAAATGCGTGGGATGTTTGCTTGTTTTCTTTTTGCGCTCAAACCGCCAACAGGCGAGTCCGAATTATTGTATGAGTAAAGTGCTCATTGTTGCTTGGACAGTTGATCCTTACATGTACTCTGAGTAAAAGTGCTTTGGCTCGATATAATTCCAGTTTAATTCAAATTTAATCTGAATTTATCATTCTTAGTAGATTAGCTACATTCGTGCTGCTAAGTTTGGGCACAGGGAAATATACGTTAAGCTGTTGCTATTAAAGAAGCTACTGATGTTTAACTCAAGATAACTTGATCAGACATTCGGCAAAAATTGGGGTATTATCCTGTTCCATCTAGTTCTGCTGGTATTTTATCTGTCAATGTGTGTGTTTGACCATGTACCAACTTTTTAATTCAACAAAAATGAAAAATGAAAATCACCAATTGTACCTTTAATTTCATTGCTATAGCACGTGCTGAAATTTGCTAGTTGTTGGCGAATAATTTTTTACGATTTTCCATAGAAATGTGGTGAGGTATTTAGGTCGCACATAATTTCTCCAACGTGCAACGCTGTGAAAATCGATTGTACTGATTCTTATTTGATGGGCTCTTATGTCACAAGTATGCCATCGTGTCGCATAGAGAAGTGAGGTAATAAATATGGTCTGAATTAGTATAGTACTCATGTATCAATTATCCATGGATGAGAAAACATAGCAGTCGAATATTTTCTTCAATTAATCCGGAATGCACATGGGTGAACTAAAAGGTCTTGCGTAAATTTCCTGGAGCAATAAACACCTGTTTACTGTTGTAACCGGTGTCGCAATCCTTAACGAAGTACTGAGTATACGATGACAGATAACGCTTATAAATTTGTCAGATATCTGCATATATATATATATATATATATATTAAATTAATTATTTTCTAATTTTACATCTTACATTCTACATTGGTTCAATCATTTGTCCTCATTAAACCCTAAAATAAAACAAAAACCGTTCTTTCAGAAATGAGAGTGGAAATTGTGATCTTTATAGAGAGATTACGCATATCCTCATTCGAATTATCATAAAGCATGTTGATCATTTAAGCGAAAGATTTCACATTTGAAACATTTGGCAGACATTCGATAATAGACAACTTCGAACTATGTGTAAATATTTAAGTATATAATTCAACTATACTTAAGTGATGTAAACTTGATTAATATCGATTTTAATGACGTAGTAACAATCAATGACAATTGCAGCAACTTTGAATATACATGATTACAATACACTGGCTTTTTGCCATAAAGATATTTTTATAACGAAGCTTGTATTTTGTTGCACATAGCGTATATACATCCAGCTTCGCAAAAGGCATTTTGTCCAAATTTGTGAAACCTTACAGTTAAAGCAACGCATCTCCATACACTAACCTTCAATTATGATTATTATCAAAAATTTCTCATTTTCTGAATACTTCTTTGACTAGTCTATTCGTTTCTCATCGTCAGCTACAAATCGTTCTGTTGGTTTATCTCAACATAATGAAAATTTTAAATTAAAATAAATGGAAAGAAATTTGAGTGAAATCGGTTAGAACACTTTTTGGGTAACGTTTAACTTCTGTCACAGAAGCTTCGTCAGACCAAGGGTGATAGTAAAGACAGGGAACATGATTAAGTAGTAGTCAACCCACCACCACTGATTTGACCTCTCGCATGTGGGCCGCTGTGTCAACTGACCTTGACCGTGCTTACTTGTATTAGATTGACGTGGATACACACTAGGAGGAAAATCGACCACTGATCCTGGTCATTCCCACGAGACGTGACACATTGTAGGCGTACTATAAGCTGTTTAGCGGTAAGGTCAAATCAGTGGTGGGAGGTTGACTACTAGTTAATTATGTTCCCTGTCCTGACTATCACCCTTGGTCTGACGAAGCTTCTGTGTCAGAAGTGAAACGTTACCCAAAAACTGCTCTAACCGATTGTATTCAAATTTATTTGCATAATGAATACACGATCGGTCCTAAACATATGCCAATAAAATGGCTACGAAATCTTGAATAAGTGTTTAGAGGTCAAACGTCAGTATATTGATCAGGTGTCTGAGGGTGTGGTGGGTTTTCGCCTGGCAAGCGTTCTCCCTATAAAAAGCCACAAAAATCCAATGATGACATCACGACTCGGTGGATGTGATTCGCCGCTCCAAAAGTCACTGCCCCTTGTCCTATCCAAGGACACTGTATGGTGCACAGGCAAAAACTGAAGTCACCAACCTATCAACGGGGTGATCGGGCTCCGAACTGGAAATTCCCAGAAAAAAGCGTATGAACCGCTTCGTCGGTCACCGGCCACCGATAGGTGCGAACCTCTCTCGCTCCACTGCCTTGTGGGTAAAGGCTCGGGGTGGGACCCCCTAAACGAAATCTCCCCTACTTCGGTGTAGGCAACCGGGTAGTATCATGCCTACGTTCAACGATGCCGATGACAACGCTTTGTACCCTCCTTCTCGCTTTGTACATCTCATTTTTTATGTTGAACGGCACTATATCTGTATCAGATTGTGCAAATATAATAATAATAATATTGATCAGAACTATGATATAAATCAACATTTTAGTTGAGTTAGCTAATTATGATGGTTTTTAAAGTATTTGTGCTTTGGGCCGCTTGTGATATCGTTGAGTTTTTCGACTTTCCTCTAAAATGAGAACCATGCGGGTGCAGTGGTAGCCGTAGGGCATTATAGGCTGACAGTCACTGGTTCGTACCCGATTCACAGCGCAACGTAATCATGAAGCATTAAGTTAAAATTTATAACCCAATATGAAGGTTAAAGAATGTTCAATGTATTTTGTTGCTCACATCCACATCCCTTACACACCACTACCGGTTTCTGGCTGTTTGCCGTCATTAGGTGGGGACAGTAAGATCAGGTTCAGTGAGCCTTGAAGAGTGTTATTTGCCAATTCATAATTTTCTTATGCTTTTATATACATAAAAATCCAATAATATTAAATCGACCGCGTTGAAAAAATGCAGGTTGGATATTAAAATGTTTGGAAACACGACAAAGATACAACTTCAAATTCTAGCGATAAACTAGAAAACCTTATAGAGCTGCATGAAATGACATTATATAAGCGAAAAAGATTTTGTTCATGTGTGTCTAAAATTTCGAATGGAAAACTGTCAAAGCGACCAAGCTAGAGCCAGAAGTGATGGCTGAGATACCCTGGTGTCCAAATCTCCCATTGTATAATAAAGGAAGTAAACTTGAACTGATTGAACGCCCGAGAACTATAAAGCACTGTCGACGATAAACTATGCTTGATGTTAAATTTTGTACGAGTGTTTTGTGTGCGAATTGTAAGTGACAAACTAAAGTTACTCGAAATGTTAAATTTTCTGGAATACAAGCTTGCGCGATGTGGATCCTCGAGTATGAAAATGGATTGTATTTTTATCTGTGTCCAACTCATGACCAGAAGTGAAAATGTACATCTACTGCTATAACTAAGACTTATTGCAATCTGCAAGAACCAGTTATATATGTTCGACAAATAAAAGTATCAGCTGAATGCTTCATATCACGGACCTCGTCCAACGGCAGAGACAAGTTTTAAAAGCTCAGAATAACCGTTTCGTAATCGTTCGGTTATCAATTTACAGATAGAATAAACATATTCGTTGAATAATATGAGTTGTAAAAGATGTTTGAGAAATTCGAAAAGGTAATTTACAATGAACAAAACGCACCACATTATTAGGATAGAAGGAAACATGATGTATACAGCCATTCTATTTAGATAAATGCTTCGCATACAGGGGAGATATAACACTTAAAATTTGATGTTCACTGTGCAGCATGCTTCATTTTTGATACATTGATATAGCTTATTAATGGCAAGTAAACAGGCAAAACATATATCAAGTAATGTGTTGCTCATATCCACCGCACTAACACGCCGCTACCGGTTCCTGGTTGTTTGCCGTCATCAGGTGGAGACAGTAAGATTAGGTTCAGTGAGCCTTGAAACAGTGGATAAGTGGTAATCAATGTTATACTTGAATGCCAGTGTTCCATAGGGTTCGTACAACAAACCACGGTGTTCAAACACAGAATCACAAAGTGATTTCTGGTAATGCACTCAAGGCGCTCATGAATGTCCAAATTATTGTGATGCTTACATCCCTCGCACTTCCACACCACTATCAAGTATGTTTTATTAAACCTACTACACTCAATTAGTTATGTTAAATTTCGCCTTGTAATAAATTTATATTGTCTGATTTAGAATAGAAACGCAGATTAAATTTCAATAAAGACAGCTGTCGTGTTGTTCAAATTTAGTTCCAATATTTTCTCGAAATATGATTTAATTTCATAATCTCGCCTTTTGCGAATCCGTTCGGTGTGTCCACACAGAATTTATTCAACTTCAATTTTCTCAGTAAATCATTTTAGGCATTGATCAGTTCACCGAAAACGATATGAACACAATCATTCACTAAAATACATGTTAATTTGGGATTGACATTTTGTGTGAGTGACATTTTCTTAAACAATAAAATGTTTAGAGAATTAAGACCTGCTTGTAATTGCAACGATTCAATACACAAAAGTAAAGTAAAGAAGGAAATCAACTCACTCTTATCTTCTGGCAAACTGTCCATTATGTAATAAACATCCTTTGCTTTAGTGGCCAATTCTCTCCAGCAAGCGTTTGATGTCAACACGCCTATAAGCCCAGGAAAAATATTTCCACATAACCCAAAATAAATAGCAAGTGCGGGCATACTAGTTACGCGTACCTGTTTAGCCCACTGTTTGCTTGTGCTTATGTCCCAACGGTGAAAATTCTAGAGGTAAATGAACGAGTTTTCCGAGTTCGAAAATGCGGCGAAATGAAAATGCAACACGCGATCTCGCCAACTCGATACAATTGGTCCAAATTGAAAGTGAGTTCACAGTTATGGATTATTTCTGAGGACAATGTGACCGATGTTTAGGATGTTGGTGACCATTTTCCTATTATTATGATCCTTCATCAAAAGTAATATATTTTGACAGAGATCACGGCGCACTATATTTAGATGAACCACGTTATAAAATAGCTGGATTATGTTATTTTGTTTACCTCAACGAACAAAAGATGAGCGATTTTCATTCTGTCGTGTACTGAATGAAATGCAGATGGGAAATTTAGGGAATACAGGAGTGCTCGCTGAAGGTGGTCATCTAAGACATAATCAACTTACTCAGATAGTGTTGTCAAAATCCACTGGTTCATAAGTGTTCCCTGAGAGGTTATCCTAATACAAAATATTTGGTTACCAGAATATCAATAGCGGGCTTGACACTGTTGACGTGCTGTGCGGACGCATATATTTGTGCTCTCATACTTTTGGATTTATTTCCTCACTTTTTTGCCTGAACTGGACGGTTCATATATCATTGAACTCGTCTCAATTTGCTCTTTCGGAATATACCCATTTCAACTTCGAGCAAGGTGAATTCTTGAAAATTCAAATTTTCAAGTTTTAACCCAATTTTACCGACGCGTGCAATATCCTTGGCGATTCAGAATATTGTTCCTGTTCGAATACTGTTGAGAGGATCACATCATTTCGAATTGACTGATAGTTTTTTCAACACTATCAGATCGAAACTCGTTCAACCGCACCACTTTTATCCAACTCGTTCGTATTTTACCGCTTGGATCGCATCACTCCGATCCAACGCATTCACTCCACCAGTGACCTACCGATCGATAAACAACTGCACCGCTAAGTGCACTGACTCATCACTCGTTGGATTGTAACAATGACGCGAAGGATGACCTCGATGACCCAGATAAAGAAGGCAGCACGTGATGCGTGTCAAATGTGTAACAAAGGGGTAAGCGCCAAATCCATCGTTGTTAAATGTTTTGGCTGTTTGGGTAAAATACATACTAAATGTGATAAAGCCCTAACGAAAGAAGTGATATCTTTTATTAACAACGTTGATTTACCCGGTGTTTGCTACGTATGTTGTGCATGTCGAAGTAAACAGCCTATCGATACGACTACAAATCCTCCCCACGAGGCAAAGCTGGAATCTCGAATAGAGATTTTGGAAAATTGCTATCGAAAACTTGAGGAAACATTTAAACCGCTTTTGGTAGATACACTTGCCAACGCAATTCGACCCGAAAAAATGTTGCTCAATACAAAAAGGAAAAGGAAATTACACCAATAACTGTTCCCTTAACTGAATGTGTTGATAGCTCATCCGAAGGTAATAAAGATGGACCTACTGAACCCTGTTTACCTAGGTCCTCATCTGGTAAAATTGTGAACACTTTGTCCAGGACTCCCCGTCGTCTAGTTGCTAGATCCGAGCCTCCCAAAAAAGCAATGTTACCGCTCATTCTACTAAGACAGATATCGCTCTCAGTGTAATCTGCACAAATATCCCGGAATCGACAGATTCACTTTTTCAGCAAGAAAAGCACATGAGCTCAATGAATGGACTAAGCTCTGTACACACATGGGCTTGAAAGCTTTGGTACCTACATCGATGACGCGCTTAACCCGGCATAAAGACTCCCCTCACGTAGACCGGCCGCGCCTATTAAGGGTGACATTGCGAAATAAATCTGAAATGGAAGAAGTCATCCTCAATGCGTATCTACTCAGTGCTTGTCCCGGTTTGACCTGCCGAGTACAAGCCGACATACCTTGGTGGGAAAGGAAAGGTCAATCCACTTGTCGAGACCACTCTACTTCACGTAGTTTAATATTCCTCGGTGTCCCCGAAAATGTTGATGTAGTATCAGCATCGGAATCAAAGCAACATGATTTGAAGCAATGGTTATACATTGCCGATGCTATTGGATCTCGTGATTCCATTGTCGTAGATACTTTTAGAATACCTAGATCCTCCAACTACAAAGGCAATGGGCCCAGTCCTCTGAAAATCACTTTTCTAACGACTGAAATGGCTATCGCTATGAACACCGACTGGAAATCTAACCGCTCAAAACTTCCACCAGACGTGAGACTAAGTGTGCCCAAGCGTGTTCTTCACTGAAACCCAGAGAACCATCGCAACCACAGCCTGATTGCAATCTTGTTATTGACAGTTCAAATGTTACCCAAAAAAACGAAAAGGGTCCGGCTCATCGCGAGTCGGACCAATAGCTACAGTACACGATTCGACATTGTGTAAGACAAATACGATCAGGTGCATATATACAAATGCTCAGTGTTTAACTAACAAATTAGCTGAACTATGTGAGCTTTTTGATAGACTTTCACCCGATTTGGTTGCAGTTACAGAGACTTGGTTCCAGCCCTGCATGACTGATGCTGAGCTTTTGATTCCGAAAATGTCACTACTTCGTCGCGATCGTGATCGAAGATCCGGTGGTGGAGTTGCAGTCTACTATCACGAACGTTTAGCGCAGTGTAACGTCATCGATCATCCTGACCTCAGCCTTCCTGATACGATGTGGTGTTCAGTAAAACTAGTCAATGGAGATGAATGTACGATCGGCATCATTTACCGCTCGCCATCATCCGAAAGCTCATACAATGATAAGCTCATCGAATCATTGCAACACATCACAAGATGCCAGACTATGCAATTGCTAATCATTGGCGATTTTAATCTCCCGCATCTGTTTTCGAGAGGTGAGCACTCCCTGCATTCGTTTGAACATAAATTCAAGGAGGTTATAGAATTTGCTTCACTACACAATCACGTTAACCAGCCAACTCGCTGGCGGGGTCTTGACCAACCTTCAACCCTTGACCTTGTCTTAACGCCTGAGGCAACCGCAGTAGAGGGTATACAATACCTGGCACCACTGGGGAAGAGTGATCATGTTGTGCTTTTGTTTGATTATGTATGTAGTGCGGAACGATTGTGTGAACAGACGAAAGTCATAAGGAAAATACAATTTGAATCCTTAAATATCAGTCTCCGGGATGCACACACTCATGAGTTTGATTCAATGGATCCTGGCTCATATTACAATTCGTTTCTAAATTATCTCAATTCGAAGATTTACGAAAACTCGATTTTTGTACCACACAAATGCAGCTACAACAACCAGTTTGTTATTCGGAGTAGAACGAAGAAATGGTTAGCTGTTAAGCGAGAGTCTTGGGTAACTCATAAGAAGTTTGGTACGGAAGAAACTTGGAAGCGATTCTGTAAGATACGGAATAACGTCACGACTCTTGTAAGAGAAGATCGCATGCAATTCCAATGGAACTTGCTTAAGAGAATGGAAAAGAATCCTAAGCTTCTCTACAAGATAGTAAATGAACGATCAAAGATCAAACCAGGTGTATTCTCTGTACTAACACCTCATGGATTGACCCACACTGCCCAAGATACCGCCGATGCTTTAGCAACGTTTTACTCATTTGTCTTCAATCCCAAGCGTGGTATACCATATCAAGTTTCATCAAGTTCGCCACATTTCGAATTATTAAGTGAAATGACTATCAACGAATACATTGTTGGGCGGGAACTTTGTCGACTAAACGAAAAGAAGTCCCCTGGCGCAGACAAAATTACCCCCGCCGTACTTCGCAGGTGTCGCGTTGCTTTGACTGCTCCTCTCACTCGCATATTCAATCTCAGCTTAAATGAAGGAAAAATACCACCGCAATGGAAAGCAGGGATGATAACTCCTATTTATAAAGGCGGTAGCCGTTCAGACACAGCAAACTATAGACCGGTAACGTTACTTCCGGTGATCTCCAAATTAATGGAACGCATTGTGACTGCGCGCATAAGAGAACATTTTGAAAACCAAAATATTTTGACCGCAGCACAACACGGTTTTCGAAGAGGTCGTTGCTGTTTATCTAACCTTCTTACAACGTTCGAGGATTGGACCAAGGCACTAGACGAAGGTGAGGCTGTACATGCTTGCTACATCGATATTTCCAAAGCTTTCGATAGAGTCAACCATGACATCCTAATTAAAAAGCTCGAATCCTATGGAATAACGGGAATATTGCTGAATTGGATAAGGGACTATCTTACTGATAGACACGTCCAAGTTCGCGTTGGCAGCACCTTATCTAGAAAAATAGACGTCACGAGTGGAGTTCCGCAAGGCTCGGTGCTTGGACCTCTTCTATTCTTGGTGTATATGAACGATATAGTAGAGGATATTGGATGCAACTTGATACTATTTTCCGATGATATTAAAATATGGAAACGTGTCAGGTCTGTTAATGACTGTATGGCATTACAACGGGATCTAAGCATCTTATTTCGTTGGTCCCAGTTAAATGAGTTACCATTTAACCCTGCGAAATGTAAAATGCTGCAGCTTGGGAAATCTCTGCAACACACGTATCAGCTTGGCACGCAAGATCTCGTCTGGACCACAGCAGAAAAAGATCTGGGTATCTGGGTTTCGTTTAACCTTAAGCCTGGACAGCATTGCCGGATGGTGTACAATAAAGCTTGCCGTATCTTGAGTCTTCTCAAAAGAATATTCCGGATTTTTAACCCTACCCCGGGTAATTAACACGTATATACGTCCTGTTATGGAATATTCCATCCAAGCCTGGGCACCATGGCTGAGGAAGGATATCGAACTACTCGACAGGATTTATCATCGTGCTACAAAGTTGGTCTCCCGGTACAGAAATTTGCCTTTCACAGAGCGAATGTTAAAACTGAAGCTACACGATTTTACCCAACGGCGGATACGCAGTGACCTTATGTTGACCTTCAAAATCCTGCATTCTGTAAACCATCCCCTTAAACACTTGCTAAAGCCCAATGACCTTACTCGAACACGAACACATTCAAAGGCTTTAAGCATTCCGCATTCTCGATTGGATATACGTCGTAATTTTTTCTCGGTAAGAATTTGTTTCCCTTGGAACTATTTGCCTGAAGAAATCACACGATCAGAATCTGTTGAGGTTTTCGCTTCCAAATTCGATGAGTTTATGACGAACCATGCGGTATGCGAGTGTCCCCATTGATTTTCGAGATATTTTATATTTTTTATATATTTTTATATGTTCCATATACCTTGTCATCCTATGGTTATTGTTTAGCTTAATGCTTTTTCTACCATACAATTTTATGAGTTCTGAGTTCTGGGTGTCGACGTCTTAGAATGAACGTCGCACAGATCAATCGCTCAGGAATAAAAATGAAATGCGAATGCGAAATGAAAAGTATTGGAGCACAAAAATGTTGATTCTGAAATGCTCTATGTCTCAGGTCATGAAAAGCAAAGTTGTCGATACCCGGGTTTTTGTGTAACCAGATGTGAGTACACCGGAACACACAATCGAAAACCTATTTTATGTGTGTCACGAGAAAGCGATACACAGACGTAACTCACCTGTCTACATACCAAGTTCTCGTATTGGTTGCTGGCCCATATTTTGTTGTGCTTTTTTGTAAGAGTGGTGTAAAATTGATTCATGAAACATATGCTCAAATATGGTATCCGTCATTGTAGCTTTGTGGCAATTCATTCGTTCCTAAGCTGTAGAAAATATTACGCCTACAGTGTGTCACGTCTTGTGGGAATGATCAGAATCAACAGTCGATTTTCCTCCTGGTGTGTATCCACGCCAATCTAATACAAGAAAAATTGGCGATATACCGTTTGTAAACCGTATATAAAATGCACATCTGAAGCGATACTTAGAATCTTGAACCAGGCGACCATACGCCTAACTTATAATAAAGTGAAAACTATCCTTTCGGTTCTGATGCACCTCAAGGATAAGACACCTTTATCTAGCGTTACGAACAGCATCTACAGAAACAATTGTTAGGACTGTTCGGGTGTTTACATAGGGTAGACTTCCAGGGAAATTCACACTAGAATTGAAGAACACCGAAAGCGTGTCCGGAGGCAGCCCCGGGACGCGAGGGAATATCAATCCTTTATTCGTGATTCCGCCTTGGCGGAGCACGTGTTAGATACGGGCCACAGTGTCGATCTGGACAATATGGAAATATTGAGACGCGGTATTAAGCCGTATAGCGAACGTCTAAATGCGGAGGCGGTCGAAATTAACAAGGACGGTCGACTTGGATGGGGCAGAAATCTCCACAATCTGGCGCTCGGAAATCTCCACAATCTGGCGCTCGGCACTGATGCGAAGGTAAATAGTTGTTATTCACATTATACCTACTAGTTAATTAAATTTTTGTTTTTCTTCAAAAATAGCTTAACCTTGACCCTGTTACTGGTGTACTTTTACTCATGTGAGCCGCTGTGTCAACTGATCTTCACCGTGTTCACTTGTATTAGATTTACGCGGATACACAAATCGACCACTGATCTTGGTCATTCCCACGGGGCGTGATACAGTGTAGGCGTAGGTTTTTTAGCGGTAAGGTCAAATAAGTGGTGGTGGGTTGTCTGCTACTTAGTCATGTTCCCTGTCCTGACTATCACCATTGGTATGACGAAGCTTCTGTGACAGAAGTGAAACGTTACCCAAAACCTGCTCTAATCGATTGCACTGAAATTTCGGTCCCAAACATATTCCAATCGATTGAATGTCCTGTAAGTTAATGCAAGTAAGACTGGCGTCAATGTGGACACTAAGTTGAACCAAGCGGACCTATCCACAAACTGTCGATAGAGAACTGTATTTGAATGGTATGCTCATGACTACGTATCATGAGAATGGAGCCAACTGGACAAGGCTCCGTAACGTTTATTTTGTAGGTCAGCATTAAGTCACCTCGAATGAACCTACGTTTGAGGGTGCTCAAGCTGAGTGAAGACAATCCGGTGATCATTTTGGCTGCCAAATAATAAATTTTCTAGCCTGAAACGGTTGTGAGTAACAGTTGTACAATGCACAGCTACGCCACTATATGTTCTGCTGATGATTGAATCACATTTATTTTACGGCAATAATATAAAGAAGAAACTGGCTGCACAATGAACGATATTAGACTATTTGTTTCATGGCCTATATCGGATGAAAATGGATGAAAATATGGATCGGAAAATATGGATGAAAACCATAAGCACATGATGGCTTCATGCTCCACGTTGGTTCAAATGACTAAACAGATCGGTTTGTGAGGAATAATTTCTCACGCAGCAATAGGCACTACTGCGCTGATCAGCAGAAATTTCATGCCGTCGATATGACCTTCCTCAAAAGTCGAAAGCATTATCTGCTCTTTTCCAACTTGAAGGTGGTTCATTTACAAAGTGACGCCGACTTAAGTGGCTAAGAGCATACCCACAACCATCCCCTGAATCAACTATTCCCACCACTACCACGACGAACAAGCCGGAGTCACAACTATACAGTACTTTTTCCCGATTCGAGGCTGAACTGTCGAAGGTATTTTTATTCTGTACGTGTATGTTTTACTTGGAACTCCCTACCCCGTAACGTTGCACATTTACCCAACTTGGATATATTCAAATCGAACTTGGACAACTTCATGTCGACCAATCCAAACATTGAAACAATGTATTCTGCATCATAAAGCTTTGAACCCATGCATCGAAGTAAACTATACATATTTACCCTATCAAACCGGTTGAAAACAATTTCTGCTCTATGTATTTTTACGTGATTCCTGAACTGATCAGTAGGCAAACAAATCCCGTTTTACTACCTATGTTATTTGTAATTCGCATAATATTCTGTGGTTTTTGTAAAGCTATGTGCTTTTTAGACCATTAATTTGAATTGAATTGAATATCTAGAGCTATTCATTCGCTCGTGCAAAGCATCTTTGTCCAGCAAGTGGGACCTACCAAAAGGTCAAATTCCTGATTTGAATTCTCCATAGAGTAGAGCATTTGTATTAGGACCATTTTCTATTCTGTAGACAGGATCCATGGAGTATCAGCGTCACTATTGTAGCGGGATGAACATGTTCTGCAAAACAACTTTAGACATAAATTCTGTATTTCCTACTTTTTCCATCCACGATGTGTTAAATTTGAGACGGATGCCCTTCAACCCAAAACCACACAGATTTAATTTATCTATTGCTCAAATGGTCTAGATTTTGTTGCCATATCGTGAAGCATTTAGAACGCATGTGCTGAATACAAATATTTTTTGTATTCATGATCAACATGCGGTTGCCACAGACATGAGAGTTGAAAGGAGGCAACATGGTAGCTGCTCTGCTAACTCGCTAATCAGTCTCTGTGTCAAGTGAGAGGTTATCTGCAACAGTTGAACCAAGATATGTAAAATGATCTACCGGGTCAAGTTGAGAATTTTTAAAACAAATGACGCGAAACGAAACAGTCGGATGGCCAAATACGTTGATCTTGTTCTTGTGATTGTCAACTCAAAATTTTGCATGTCGACGATTGGTAGCTCTTGTAAATGAGCAATGATGTCCTTATCGCCTGCAAACACCAGGCCACGTAATCACAAATGATAAATGTCACTTTTTCGGCAGGCGTCGCAAAAAACGTTGGTAAACGGGGACCAACGTAATACTTCCAGTATTTCGCATTACTTTTTGGGACCAAATACATTCGCTTTTGCTACTGCTCGGTTTTGATAATTTTATTAGATTATTTCGCGCGATAAACCCAAAAACATGCAATTGGTGCTCATGAGAGCCCAATTTCTTTCCAAAAATATATGTCTCTTTCTTAAAGCATACAAATTTATATTAAATTCAATTTTAATGGTCTAAAACGCATATTACTTTACAGAAAATCACAGAATAAAATGCAATGCGTGCACAAATTAACTAGCAAAAACAAAGAGATGCTTGCTTTCTTCAAGGAAATTTCGGGGGATGTGAGCAACACATTACTTTGGTCATCCATAAGCGCCTTGAGTGCTTGACCACGAATCACTATGTGATTTTGTGTTTGAACATCGTGGTTCGTTGTACGAACCCTATGCAACTGTGGCATTCAAGTATAACCTTGGATCTATCATATATTTGTTAGTTGTTCGCTTTTGGTGTCCTGAATACCCCATATGTACACTGTAAACAATCGCGATGAAGTGGTATGTAAATCTAAAGGAAAATGTTCGTGACCGATCGGGGAATTATAATCTTAACCAGCTTATGATTGGTCAGCTGAATGAAATTTAAGCTTCATCTCTGTTCGTACTGACACCCTTGGTCTGATGAAGCTTCTGAGACGGAAGCTATACTTTACCAATGAACTACGTAAATCTATTGATAACACAGCTTTTTAAAACACATCTGAAATATGAATAAATCTATCAACGAATAAAGGTCCGTTACAATGTTCATCGGAGGTTACTGATCAACAGCATTCAAATATGACAATTAATAAATGTATACATTTGAATTAGCCCTACACTATACTATACTAAACTTTGTTGTTAAGTGTTGAAGATACGTACTATTGATTAGTGACTAGATACGAATTTGAAGGCAAACCGAATTGAACTACAAGTTAATTATTCCACACTCCAGATCAAATTGCTGTCAGAGTTTGTTTTATATGGAACTTCCTGCCCCCACATATCATTTGCGCAACAAGCCCGAACATATTCAAGGCTGAACTTGACAAGTATATGTTGACCAAATCCAACCTTGCACCTGAATACACGTGCTGACTTTCCATATGGATAAAACATTTGTGTTGTTTTTATGCATTCCCTATATTTTTAATCTGTGTTTACTGTAAAGTATTTGCTTTTTGGACCATTAAAACTTTGAATTACCCAAATTCATTTCTGAATCATACTTCCCTCACTGGAACAAAAAATGCAATGAAAAATTGTGGGACAAAACAGTTTCGTGTAGATTCTAAAACTGTCGTTTTATGAAGACGTCATTCGATACATTCGCGTTGCAGACGCGAGTGTGAATAAATTAATCATGTGAATCTGAAAACTGCATTTAGAAGCCAGATTTATGCATAATAATAATACTGTCGACAAATGTGCGCGCGAGATGAACGCATTTTTTCCGAATGCGGGTGCACGCCCACACGCTGTTCCACGCTCAGATGTTTGCGTAATGTTTCAGGCATTCCTTATATATTCACCTGAAAATTCCAGATCTGCGCATACCATCGGTGTAATACGAATCATACTGTGAAACTAATGTTTCAATCCTGATTTAAACAAGGCAGTATGCGAGGACAGCTCAGCTAAATGGAGAAGCAATTGATTATGTACATGTACTCCAGTTAATTTTCTATCCGAGGTGAGGTTACGCGCGAAAGCATAAACGATAATGTCCTTCAAATAGAGCAGTACGTATCGATCCAATGAGGACACTAGCGTCTAGGGGACAATTGAGTAGGTTTTTAAGAGGCAATCGAGAGCTTCCGATTCGCTGATAATCGATACACGCAGTAGATGGATGGAGGTTTTCATTGATGATTAGATGGATCAACATAAAGGGTTATTGCTTTGAACGCAACATTTCCATTTTGCTGAGATGAACGAGTGAAATAATCAGGTTTGATTTCGCTCAGTTTTTTGAAATTAATAAATATCATATATTGGACAAAATTTGATAGTAAACACCAAAATAAAAATCTGATCAAAGGTCGATGTGACGTTCGGCTCACATCCACAGCACTTACAAACCACATTTGGTTTCTGACTGTTTGTCCTCATAAGGTGGAAACAGTAGAAAAAAGTTTTATTGAGCCGTGAATTAGTGGTAGCGTAGCAAATAAAGTTTACACAAAGGTCACTGTTAAATGAAATTCTTAAAATAGAATCACATTATTCTAATACTAAAGCACAATGATTACGG
This sequence comes from Atriophallophorus winterbourni, assembly GCA_013407085.1. Classification (NCBI taxonomy): domain Eukaryota; kingdom Metazoa; phylum Platyhelminthes; class Trematoda; order Plagiorchiida; family Microphallidae; genus Atriophallophorus; species Atriophallophorus winterbourni. Next base: position 51,045 of record JACCGJ010012498.1, read on the forward strand.
GTCAAAATCACTCCGATAAAAACGTCTTATCTATTAAGCAAAGCTACACTTTAAACTTTATCAACTGCATAGCAGGTTGAACTGCCGCAACTATGCATTTTCCGTTCGCAATGTGAAATTGTGGAACAGTTTACCTACTCATGTGGTACAATCTGGAACCATTGACGTTTTCAAGGAATCACGAGATATCCACATGGACAAGTATGTTTTTCCCGTTTGACAATAATCTCTAACAATATTTTGATATTTTTTACCATCCGACCCGATGTACATTTTTGTGGGTCTTGTAAAGCATAGCTTTTTACCTGCATATCATCTATGAATCAATAAATCTATGAATACTTGTATGCCATCGTTGAACAGGTTTCTTACATAGAACTCCGATGTTCCAATATAGAATCTCAAAGTGATTTCTGGCTAAGCACAACAATGTACATCACTGAAGGAGAATTTCACAGAAGCCCCCGACTTTATAGCAAGACATCAAATTGTTCTGTTGTTCCTGGTTATGAATCTACATTTGTGTATGGATGTGCTTACCTTCTCACAAAATGCTTGACGGATGGATTGATCTCTCACTTGCTTTCATTAACTAATACCTAAGACGTCCCCTCGCACTTATAAATCACAGCCGGTTTCTTACTATTTTCCATTATCAAGTGAACTGTTAGTTTCAGTGAGCTTACAAGTAGTAAATAAGTTTGGAGAAAAAATTCACTGTTAAATAGAGTTCGTAAAACGAACCACGTTGCTCAAATACAGAATCAGTGATTCTTGGTCAAGCGCCCAATACTCTTACGTTTCAACCGGAGTGTTTGCCAGAAGAAGTGTCCAATTTAAACGAGTACGTGCAACAGGCTAATGAATTATTCAGACGTTAATGCCGAAGTATTAGAACCTAGATTAACGATGGCCATACAAAATCAATCAATCAAAACAGATGGTCCAACTTTGAGTAGCGTATTGATTACTACAATGGTGTCACTCGTACATACACGAAACCAGTTTCTGGCCGTTTGCTGTCGTCAGGTGGACAGTAAAAAATAGTTTAAGTGAGCATTGAAACACAGAAAGGAATACACGAATAGTAACAATGGTTAATTAGTTAGCACCAAGGAATAAAAATCATTTGAAAAACAGTTGGGCGAATTTTGTGTTTTATTTTATTGTACATCATTTTAATGAAAGCATAAATGTTTGTAAAACAATGAATACTTCAAAATTGGCATGTAGTTTATTACGCACGGAAAAATAACATTAAAAAGATCGTAATTGCACCTCAAATCGTAGCAACCTATAAATTCGGTGATATTTCGATGCCTGGCAGCCCTTATAAAAGGACTAACGTATTATTAGACAGCATAGCAAGACAGTAAACTGATGAAAAACGCACTTATAAATCTAGATGGTACGTGTCACCAGAATCCGCGCGTTTGCTTATTGGGGTGAGTGGAAATTGCAATTTTTCATCGACAGAGCTATTTGCTATGGTGACGCATTTGTTAATTCAAATAATTCCCTTGAGCGATACGGAAAATTATTCGTCATTATTAACTGGTATCCCTTACGTGAATCGATGTGACAAGCCTAAACCACAGTATGAAGAAACCTTACTAAAGTTTCTTCAGTTTATCTTCTGCCAGGGTTGCTTGTGATCCGACATCGTCGCTAATAGCACTCAACGATGTCTAAGAGCTGGTCTTGCTTCAAGTATGTTATTGGTTTGCTTATACTTGTCCAGCGGAGTGGCGCACAAACTTGAGGCATGGGTGCGAAAGCCGTATAGAAACAATACACATTCCATTGACTGAAATACCGTTCACACAAGCTTATAAACACATTTAACTTTTGAAGTCCTCGTTTTCTGTGCAAGGCATCAAACAATCGGTTGAACTTTAACAGATAATGAGATGCTATACGCATATTCATGCTATTACAAAATAAGCTTATCCCTTTCAACATAATAAGTGCCCATCAATTACGCGATTCTTTAAGTTTTGCCCTTAACAACAGATTATACCGAACGTGTTAAACAAAACAACCGAATAGAAATCGAGATTGTATTACAAACGGTTAGATAGACCAAAATAGAAGCAATTGGCTTAGTGTCTTTGTGAATGTCTGCGCACAGTACACACTATCAACAACGCTGGATTAGTGCAGAAAACGCAAAGCAAACACTAAGTGAAATGTCATGATGAACAAAGATAGGGACGGGTGGGGGAAGGAATTTAGAGGGGAAATATATCGAATTAATCAGACGTGCTCTAAACTGTACATTATTTTCTGAGACGATCATTTGAGAGCGTGGCACGGAGAATATCGAGTGAGGCTGCAAAAATAAACAGAATATGAAAGTGAACGGACGGTGAATTAAACATTGGTTGTTAATGGAAATGAGGAGTGCTCACATACTCTGCACTTACATGCACGGATGTGCAATCGTGTAGCATTTCTGTGCTGTGCGGCTAACACCGTGCTAAATTGATTGTCCATCGGTAGTGAGCTGCATGCTCAAATACGCTGGCGTCTCACTACCATTTCTATTTCCTCCCTTATATCTGTCGAGGCCTGGGCAACCTGACAGTATCTAAGCCCACGTGCAGTTTCTGACTGTGCGGCACTTTGCTTGGATCAGGCTTGTGCTTTCATATCATCATACCATACGGAATTACACATTGGTTATTAATGGAAATGAGGAGTGCTCACATACCCTGCACATACACACCACAACAGGTTTCTGGTTGGTTATCAACTTTGACAAGTTTAGTGAGTTGGTCGAGCGAGTGATTTAGAAGTAACAGGTGTCAGAGCAATAGAAAACACGGATGGGAATATTTAACAAATTACGAGAAACAAGAATGTACAGAAAATGGAAGAAGGTAATGGAGACACGTCGAAATTGAGCCTTATATTCTAGGATGCAGGATGACCTGGAATACGATCGTCAACGTCTAGCATAGTCTATTGATGCTAAATAGGACAAGATTCAGCTAGCGATGAGTGGTGCTGGGGACGCCGCTTTGCACCAAAATTCCCAAGAATCTTCATTGAAGCCGACTCATCCTCCAGGAGTTTATAGTCGCACAAAAGTAAAAGTAAAGCGATGAACATAATAATGACCCAGCAGTGGGATACACCGATCAAACTACATAGCAAATCGGTGGATGGGATTGGTTGATGAGACATGCTGAACGCACAAATACACAAAGCCCACCACATAGCATACCATAACGAGGACTTACTTATGTGCCAGTGCTCTCTGAATCTGGTTTCTGAGCATCAACCTGTGGTTCATTCGCTTGCTCCGTCTGTTGCAGGTGCCGCAATTGTGAAGCTTGCCTTTGTTGCTGCATTTGTTGACGACGTTGATAATGTTGTCCCAGTTGTTGTAAACGTGATGTAGAGCCAGGTAGCAAGCGAATTGAAGCAGGAAGGGCTGAGGCAAAAGTACGCCGTGGTTCTCTTGAGGGTGTAAGGTCACTTGAACGAGGTGTAGACACGGCTTGAGAACAAACATTTTGTGGAGTCACGATAACATCGCCTTGGGTTTTAGGTGTAGTGGACGCACGTTTTCCGAGTTGCCAAGTGCCTCTACTTTGGTGAGTAGATGATTGAATTGTGGTAGCACCGCTGCAAGTCACAACGGTGGGTAATTGTTGCGGGGTGGTGGTAATAATGCCGGAACTCGATTGCGAAGCTGAAGAATCTCTGGAATCTGACCTTTCTAACAAGCTCTTTAGTAACTGGGATGCTGGATTAGGAGGAACTTCTATATCAAGTGGTCGTGTAGAGTGATCGCTAAATGTCAGGTTAGAGGGATAATCTTCAGCAAAATGGGAAGATTCCGATAATGGTTGACTTCGCTGAGATACCATCCCTCCTTTGAACACACCAGACTGTATCACTGGTAGTTGCGTCAACCGCGGAGATTGATTAAATGGGCGCATATTGATAGATGTTGCACAGGAAGTTGGTAATCCGGACAAAAATGAGCCAAGATTGTCCTGGGATTTGGGTAGAATCTTGCGAAAGGAATGATACTTGTGAACCACAGTTCGTTTACACTGACCAGGCATAAATGGCAAACCAGGGGTATATTGTACGGCGCCCATAGGGTCCAAAGAAGGCTGATAGTCATTTAACATTGCTGTTGGAAAGCCATTGGTTTCTGTCGATGGTCGATTTGTTGGAGTTTGTACAACCACACGAGTAGCAACTTGATTGGGCGCGATATATTCCACTAAGAAAACAATAAGAAAGTATTATTGCAAACATACACTGTCTTGTAGAGATACAGATAAAACAAAGTTACGCAGTGGATGATGTATTTAATTTTAGTTTTCAAGTTTTAATCACTTGAAAGTTTATAAAGTTGTGATCATTGAAGTCCGTGGAACAAAACCGTCTAGTCACTGGGAAAGCCTAATTACTCCTGTGGCTGAATGAAGTGTATGAAGTAGCAGGGCGTATTGGCGTCTTGTATGTTACGATTGAGGTTTGAAGCATCAATTGGCCGTTGTTACAATGTGCTTAAACTAACACCAAAAGGGTCATCAACAAGGCAGCAAGTATTTCATAAAAAGTAGCGGTGCGTCGACTGAAAACCATTCTACACGATTTTCAGGAATTTCTTTCAAAATGGCTCATTTGCATGCATTTCCAGCACACACAAACCCCATGATCGGTTTCGTGCTGTTTGCACTCACCACGTAGGGACACTACGCTCAGGATCCGCATGCCTTTTATAATCCTTTTAGCAATTAGGGATCTCAAAAGGCAGGTTTACTATCGGAGATCTTTTCTCAGATAGGCTGTTTCACGAGATCCATCTACAAGAAGCAACGTAATTTCAAGATATAAGTCACTCTCCGTTGACAGTATAATCAGTTGGAGGATTTTCATTGGTTAAGAACATTACGCATGTAAGCCAGCAGCGAGGTCGAGTAACAAACTGCTAAACAGAAACGATATTGATGTAAAAAATTTATGGCTTTAAAATTCAGTGCTGTTTAAAATTAGCAATGGCAATATCCGTCAAATTCTACAAGGCATACACTTATGAGACTAGAGCCAGATTGAAATCCGATGTGTTGATCGGATTCAAAGCGCACAATTAGCGTATACATTTTTAGTTTACGGCAGAAATAAATTTTACCTTTTCAACATTATGTATATGCATGGAAGCACAAGCCTGATCCAGGCAAAGTGCCGCACAGTCAGAGACTGCTCATGGGCTAAGCTACTGTCAGGTTGCTCAGACCCAGACAGATACGCGAAAGTAGTAATGAGACTTCAGCGCGTTCTCGCATGCAGTTCACTATCGGTGGCCAATCAATTTGGCACGGTGTTAGCCGCACAGCACAAAAGTGCTACGCGATTAAAAACCTTGCAACATTGGAGGCACATGTCACACAAAATTTTTAAAACCAATTTTAAAACAACAAGCTTCATGATCAAACATATCTTCGTAACGGACAATCCACGGAAGAATTTCTCATATTTTGATGGGGACAAGCCGTAATAATTCGGTTAAATTTGCACTACTTACCTGGGATGGAATGCTGTGTCGCCGGCACGTCTCGCGTCACATGAACAGAATGAGGAATCAACGGAGAAGAATAGAATGTGGATTGCGGTGTGGGATAAACAGGGCGGATAGATGACCAGTGCGGAGATGGCTTTGGTAGGCCAAACGGGGTCGGCAATGATGGGCTCATGCGCGCCAAAGTAGCTCTCGAAATGGAATCATTGTTAAACGTTGGAGAATGAGAATCATCGTGAATAACTTTACGGTCGGGATTGACCTGATTCCCTTCGTCTTTCGGATTCGCTTTAACGGGTTCAAAGGGAAGATGGTTACTCATGGATGAGGGTAATGGGCATGGGTCACAGACAGTGCTGTGGATGGTTGACACGTGTGTGCTGGATTGTTGCTGATTTTGTTTGGACAACGAATAGGTTCCAGGTGTGCTTTGTCTCCCCGATTCCGGCTTGGTGGCCTACAAGACATATTATGTTGAAAAATTTGATAACAGAAATATTCAATCAACACAACGAAACACGAATAACAAAATATGGAACGCAAAACCACTGCGTGAAAGTAACCCGAACGTAACGTGGATAAAGAGCACAAACCTTTCTAACAGACTGCGTAAGATCTGATAACAGTTATCCTGATTGAGCAAGAGTACCAGCTGAAGGCAGCAGGGGAACAAGTGAACTCAGGGCACATACCGATACAAAACATTGAAATGAAGAATATAACGGTTACTAAGATCGCGGATAAATTAATGCAGATTAGCTATATACGGCTTGATAGATACTAATACTGTAACGTTTATGGATATTAGTGTTAGTGATTTTCACCATTCAAAAGGAAATTAGGCTGAGGAAAAGGTGTTTAAATCGAATGGAAAAGGTCAACTGAAGCAACAAAGTATAAAGGAATGGAAATTACGCGATTTAATTATAAGTACGAGAAATCAGAAAAATATGCAACGTACTCTTGAAGGAGATTCGGTTGTTCGATTTGAAATTGAATTTGCTTCAAGCTGCTCGGAATTCTGGGTGTGCATGGGAGACGAACTATCATCTTGTACTTTTTTCAGCCTCAACAACTGGCTTGCGCTCAGAGAATTAGCAGGTGTGTGTGAATCATCTAATTCATTAACCGGGGATCCAGGCTCCATTGTCAAAGAACTTTCCGATGGTAAAGCACTAGCAAATTTATCGATATTTTCATTTACAATGCTGATCTCCTTCGATGAAGGTTGAACATCCTCGCAATTTGCGCGTACATCGTGAATCGGCTGAAAATAGAACAACCCAAAATAAAGGAAAGGTAAAAACAATTAATGATACAAAAGCTGGCATCTACTTTCATTTTTTATGGAGAAGAGGACTATAGATGAGCGTAATGTCTAGATTTAGGATATGACTACTAAGAAAACGAAAGTAGTAAAGATATATAAAAAATGAACTGAGGTCAACCACCAAGTTAGACCAGACAGATTATTTAAATTAAAAACGATTGCACGTTTATTCGTCACATATCAAAATTCATAATTTAAAATAGTTTTATTAGCTCTGATTACGAGCCGTGTGTGCGAAAGGTTATCCGAATAATTTGGTCTCCAGCACAGATTATATTTAGTAGAGGCTTCCCAACCTATGCATACATGCAGGAATTATTAAACTATATTCGCAACTACAAATCGAAATAATCGCTTTCAATGTAGAGGTAGAAAACAGAATACAAAAATTTACAATTCAAGGTAGTTTTCTTCAACCAGTTGACCTCAAATAAGCACGGAGACACGCACAAAAATGTTACAACCGATTAAAAATGAAAACCGAATAACTTGAAAGGATGTAACCTCTGATATCATTATATACAGAGCCTAGAGTCAGCATTAACAGTCTGAAGAAATACATGGGCAGAAACGTATAGAAATGATAACTGCAGAGACAAATAATGCAGCATGTTGTTATCTGTACATGATGAAAACCGAAAGTATAGAGACATAAAACAGACGAACATGTATGTATGTATGAACGCACAAGCCTGATTCGGGCAAAGTGCCGCACACTCAGAGACTACACGTAAGCTAAGATACTGTCAGGTTGCCCAGGTTGAAATCACAATTGTGAACAAATCAAATACTGGCACGACAACTTTATGAGAGCTTTTAGAGTCATACAAAGTAGTAAGCTCGTCCACTCCGTTTAGTCAAAATGAATAAATATGAGCCAACACCGCAAGAAAATGTTTACAATAGCGCCAACGAACAAGTGGGCGTATATGCATTAGTTTCTGTTAGAAAAAATTATCACATAGCATCAACCGAATCAAATTCAATTTGAGTGTGGTTAACAACCGTATTAAGAAACCAATGTTTTGGCATTTACACAGAACGGGCTTGTTACTTAATCTACTACCGTGCATAAATATCACGGCGTAGAAACCTAAAACGAGCAGTAGCTTTGTGTACCTGATCGCGCCTGTGAAGGAAAAAAATGTACCAAGGGAGGCTCAGCATTGACGAGGAGTTGCAACATGACAGTCGAAACTATACATTCACAAATAATTATGTGTTAGGAAGTGTTAATCAAATAGTTTGCCAATGAAAGCCAGAACAAAGATTCATCGGTAATTGTTGCAGTCAACTCAATCATCCTTATTTTTGAATGGCGCGATAATCTTAGCATCTGGTACCTCTTGTGAGACAGACATCTCTTGCCAGCTGTTCTAAAGTGTTCGATGAGCTTTGATGGGGAGGGGCCATCTCCATGAGCCTCGCATAAACGGTCGATCGCTTTAAGAGCTCATCGAAAGAGGGATAAGTAGACGCTCAACGGTATAAAGCGCACTAGTTACACCCACGATATCCATTATTTAGAAACAGATAAGCTGCTGGTGCACCTTTCCGCTAATAAGTTCGGCCGATATTCGGGTGGCTATATAGTAATTTAACGGGAGCTGTTTGGAGTTAAGTTGGGTAAAATGCTGTCCAAATCTCATCATACATGCCACGAAAGTTACCATCATCTTCCATTGCTTCAATACTGAGGCTGATATCGGTCCAATAAAAATTTGCGCATCGCCAAGTAATTTGCTGGACCTTACTTCTAGATGCTTTGAGAAGTCGAAAGTTTTTCATTACACATCATAAATCCTGATCGTTTCTTGTCCAGGAGAGCTGTCATCACAGAAGCTTTATATTCGGAACCAGTCGCTAGTTCAAATTTCCTTCCTTATAAATGAAACACATAACAGAACTCGTTGGATGAATAATCGGTCATCGCACATTGGCATAATACATGCCCACTTAGAAAAAGCTCAGTGCCACCCGTGGAGAAACAACATAGAGCAGTTAAAGTAACCTCATCGATGATCACGTTAAACATGTAAACTGGGATCGAGCAACCTTTCTTACAACATTAGCGGTGTTAAACAATGATGAAAGCTGTAGTGTGCACCTTCTCCCCAACAAAATGAGTATAAGAGTATATGGCGAAGCAAGAAGTTCATATAGGAAGGCATGCCAAACCGGTCGAATACAGCTCGGATAGCCAAAAAACATTTATCGGTGTTCTCGCATCTGACTCAGTATGTATGTATGTATGAAAGCACAAGCCTTATCCAGGCAAAGTGTCGCACAGTCAGAGACTGCACGTTGGCGATATTAATGTCAGGTTGCCCAGGCCTAGACAGATATGAAGGGGGGTAGAAAAGGTAGTGAGACGCCAGCGTGTTTCAGCATGCAGCTCACAACCGTTGGCCAATCAATTTAGCACGATGTTAGCCGTACAGAACAGAAATGCTGCACGATTGCACATCCGTGCATCTGACTCAGAATGAAGATCTGGTTAACACATAATTAAAGTCAATCTGCGAAGAAGGATGACAACCAGTATCTTAGCCACCATTGTGATTAGATGCAACATTCGACCCGTGCTAGTTTATAATAGAGGTATAATTTATTATTAACCCTTTACACACAGGTACTGTCAGCTTACCTAGGCCTTGACAGATATGAGAAATGACATTGAGACTCCTATGTGTTTCCGTATGCATTACACTAACAGTGGGAAATCAATTTAGCTCAATGTTAGCTGCATTTATGAAAGCACGAGCCTGATCCATGCAACGTACCGCAGAGTCACAGACTGCATGTGGGTTAGGATACTGTCAGGTTGCCTAGGTCTGTATTTATGTATGTATGAAAGCATTAGCCTGATCCAGGCAAAGTGCCGTACAGTCAGAGAGTGCACTTGAGCTAAGATACTGTCAGGTTGCCCAGGCCTAGACAGATATGAGAAAGAAAATACAAGTGGGGATGGTAGTGATACTCCAGCATGTTTTAGCATGCAGCTCACTACCGGTGCCAATCAATTTAGCAGTGTTAGCCGCACAGCACAAAAGTACGATTGCACACCCGTGCATAAATAAGCGATGTATCATCTATCATCGTTGATTGCCAGCTTAATTCGATATCGACTATGGACGTAAATAACGAGCGCATGACGATCTCACGCCGTCTCAGTTCAATTCAGAAGTAAAGATTGCCACCCCAACGTCGTATACGGTTGACCGATGTTGTGTACATGGCATCTGCGCGATCTCCGTTTAACTAACACTCTACACGGTGCCTTCAAAGTGAATAGTCGAGTTCTCTCACTTCTCATGTTTAGTTTCCGATATTTCATATTCATTTTACAAACGACTGTGTAGCCAAGAGCGGCTTGCCAGAGGGTCGAATTTAGCATTGCTATAAAAAGCAGAGAAATCATTCGTTTTTGGTGCACGTCAGTGGTGGTAAAACGCCTTGATTATAATCTACTATAACATAAACAAACAGAAGTAGGATAATACAGCACCAAATGTAGTTTTGCTTGTTCTTAATTTAGCCCCAGAGCTGAAATTGCAACTTAGCACGGTGCAAAAAGTTTATAATTCCGCAGATCCTAGAAAGACTATCGGCGGCATTCTAGATCCCTAGAAGAACAGCATGTATGTATGTATGAAAGCACAAGCCTGATCCAGGCAGTGTCCCACAGTTAGAGACTGCACGTGGTCTAAGATACTGTCAGCATAAGGTAGTGAAAGTGTGTGTATGTATGTATGTTGGATTTATGTATGTAATTTAACATTATGTGCAATCGGTCACCCTTGCTCTGACGAAGCTTCTGTGTCAGAAGTGAAATGTTACCATAAAACTGCTCTAACGGATTGCGCACAAAGCTATCAATTGTTTGAAATCTTACCTTTACACTCTATTTAAAAAGAAACGATAATTAAACCATAATCGTATTTTTAACTACACACACAAACAGGCGCCATGCATGTGACAATCCGAAAATAATCAGCCCAGTGAGTTGCTTTGGCTTGTGCCCTATATATGTTTTATTATAAATGGGATTTTATAATACACAACGCTTCATAAACTTTCCAGGTTTATTCTACAGATTCAGATCAAGTGGACGTCAGTCTACATCTAAAATCAACTAGAGACGCGCATATTTACAATGAATTTTCGTTTATAAACGGAGGAGTTCAACTGAAGAATTATGTTACATGAGCTCATGAACTTCGAGCATGCGCTGCTTTTAGTAATGTTCCTACACGGTTGGCAGTCGATGACCTGATGACATGAAAATCTTCCTTGCATCGCTATCGAATTTAACCGGGCCATAGTGCGAATTAAATGAATAGATGAAAAACCTTTTTGGTGTAGAAATATAGAAAAAAGTTAACACACAAAAGCTCCGTTTGCTGGGTGGGGTACTGTAGATATGAAGCCAACATATACCAAAAGCACATCTTATTGGTCAAACAACTCGAAAAGCACCATTACATGATCGGTGTGACTGGCACGGTTGAAGAAGATGAATGCAATCACACCAGTTTATTCGAACACACGAATAATAGGCATACAATATTTTTTAGTGAAAATGGCTTTGTGGCATTCACAAGCGCAACCAGCTTGTGAGAAGTAGATCGTTAAACAGATGTGATGTGAAAACACAAGCCTGATCTATGCAAAGTACCGCACAGTCAGAGACTGCACGTTGGCTGAGATACCGTCAAGTTGCTCAAGCCTAGACAGAAGTCTGTAATATGAATTGCACCGATTCAACAAGATTATTAGTTACTGTCTTCGGTTAAATGTGACAGTTAATAATCACCAGTCCGCTTCCGAACGTAAACAATAAACGATTAACTTACAATAAGTTAAGAATTGTGATACCATGCGAAAATATTGCTCGAAATTTTTAAATAAGGAACATGATTTCCTCTAACCTCTGAAATCTAAGTGCATAGCTATCGAATAGGTTTCCAAAGCCCTATTTTGTCACCCTACAGAACTCGTTAGAAAAGACATCCTTCCATAATGGTACTTTATATCACTAAAACTAGCATTGCTTGTTTCGTTCAGTTGATCATCTTCATCAGCAAGTTAGATGACCAGATGCAACTTGCAATGTAGAACAGAATAGTAATTATAAACGGATTACATATTACGCTTTTACCCAACAAAACCAGTTTCTTGCTGTCATTAGATGGAAACGGTAATATAGGGGTTCCGTGGGCCTTGCAACGGTGGAAGAGTGGTAAACAAAGTTAGAATTTGAAGCCAATACTTGATAGCGTACATTTAACGAACTACGACGTTCCAGCACAGAATCGCATAGCAATTTTTCGGTTAAGTGCTCAAAGTTATGTGTTGCTCACGTCCCCCATTCTTACAAAGCGCAACCGTTTTCTGTCTGTCTGCCTTCATCAGGTGCGGACAGCAATTATAGGTTCATTGGTATGGTATGGTATGAAGGCACAAGCCTGATCCAGGCAAAGTGCCGCACAGTCAGAGACTGCACATGGGCTAAGATACTGTCAGGTTGCCCAGGCCTAGACAGACAGGTTCAGTGTGAGCCTTTTAACAGTAGATGAGTGGTAAAATAAGTTAGACTTTAAAGCCACTAGTTAATAGGGTTCATACAACGAACTATTCAAACCGAAAATCAGTGATTTCTGGTCAAGCGCCAATAGATTACCAAAGTTACGCTATTCTTTTCCCAAATGCTCGCTTGTCCATTTTAATATAGGAAATGCCAATACCAAGTAAATAATTGTATGAATCTGTAAACCTAGTTCCATAGAGTTCTACATCCCATTCCGCTACCTACCAAGGTATTATTTTTAGTGATTACATAAAAACTAATCACGGTTTCATAAATGTCTATATATCGTACAGTACTTCTGTGTTGTGCAGCTAACAAAGTGCCAAATTGATTTGCCACCTGTAGTGAGCTGCATGCGAATATACGTTGGAGTCTCACTGTCATCGTTATTTTCCTTTCTAATATCTGTCTAGGCTTGGGCAACCTGGCAGTATCTTAGCCCATGTGCAGTCTATGAGTGTGCGGCACATTATTTGGATCAGGCTTGTGATTTCATACATACATATTTACATATGGCGATGAGCAAATATTTATGTGGTCGTCATATACGGTGAGTCAACAGAACGCTGCTTACTGTTTATAAACTAGAGCATGTAAATTGTCTACGAAATAATCAATCAAGCGAACGAATGTGGACGGTGTTGAGACCGATTTGTGTGGTTAGCAAAAGAACTTTCGTACTATCGCTTAAACTTGGTAATGTCGAATTCAAGTTTATTTATTGAAATATATTCTGATTATAGAACAAAACCAAGTGCAGTTGATTTGCTGGAAAAAAAATTATACAGCAAGTCAACCTGTGAAAAATCCACATGTTCCACCATTTAAGCATTGCGAAACATTATTAATACTATTGCACGCTATACCATACCTTATATAGCACGCCCATTTAGTAGCGTTATTTATATTGTCTATCACATTTCATTTCTGTGTGACAGATACGACGCGGTGAAAGGTAAAAGTGACAATACATCGGGTATTCGGTTTCTATTGAAAATCCTCACAATTATTAGATATGCGCACTAGTTTTGGTTCATCTATAAATTATTTGTCATGGAAATTGTTGAAAATGAAAAAGCAAGCCCAAGAAAACTTTTGTGCCTAGCATAATACAGAAAAACGTATTAATACATCCGCAAAGGTCTCGATTGAAAGAAAACAGAATATAAATTTAATTAAAACTCACTTCAATATTCGTTTTTTCTGTGATCAGAATAGTTCCCTGTGAAACGCCAGAGTCTTCTGGGTGAGAAACATTCGTCGAAGCGCTTGTTGTGGGAACAAACGTTTGCAGTATATGAGCAGGGTTGATCGGACTTGGAACCGAGGTGGTTGTTTGCATGGGAGATGTGCTACGTATACGAAATTGGTTAGATTTTAATTCCTCGGCGTGAATTGTGGACGCAGTAACGATAGTAGGAAGCTGAATCGACGAGACCTGTACATTTGAGAGTGATGGAAGGGATGTGCTGGCCGGTCTATATTGCAAAGGGAAACTCGTGTGGTGATAAATAGCTGACATCGTTGATGGTTCATCAAAAACCGTAGAACCCGGAACATTTGCGGTCGATTGTAAGTTATTATAAGGCACAGCCGAAGTCATGACTGTAGAAGCAAAGCTAACAGTAGGGGCATGTACAGACGAAGAGCAACCGGGAGAATTAACAGAGGCCTGGATACTGCCTGTAGGGCGTTTGCGATTTAATATTTTCGGAACAGTCAAACTTCCTGTGTAAACCTTGCGAATAACTTTACGAGGGCTGTGCCTTCGGAAAGAACTTATGGTTTGGATATCTGATGAAGTTACACGTGAGGATCGTTTTGATAAACTTTGAGACACCAGAGGGCTTACAGTCGAGACTGCTTGTTTGGTGTCTTGGCTCAACTTCGCTGAAGATATGCCTCGACTGTTTAAATCTGCATGCTGTGCAAATTGACTAGAATAATCAAAGCTGGAAGATGAACTGCCGTGGCCAGATTTTATCGATTTCAAAGATAAGTTCTGGTAGTTGCGAATTGCAGTTGATGACTTATCGCCATGCAAATCTTTTCGACACAATTTCTCTGAAGATGTTTTATGAGCAGTTTGCAAGGTTTCACTGTCGGAATAAACTTCGCGTTTATCCAACTCACGTGACGGCTTCTTGTTGTGCTTCGATGGAGAAGAATCGCTTAAATATCCACGTTCAGAAGACGGTTGGTTTGGTTTGAAGATAGATGTGCGATTATGGGAAAGAGGACCACAAGTATATTTTGTTCGCGATATCGTTCGGTGCTCAGAAGAGGAAAAACGAATGTGATTATTGTCAGATTCACTATATTTCGCCCGATTAGAAGGACCGACACGCATCCTTTTAGTTGAGACTTCAACGCTGGGAGAAAACGTTAAAACAAGGTTGTATTCCTGGTCATTATTAGCATTCGTCTTTAAGGCGAGTGATTGAATAAAGAAGCCAGTTCGGTTCATCCTTTGAGTAAGTATATTTAACTCGTCTGCATGTAGTTGTTTTATATGGATTTCATCATCACATTGACTGACGCTGCAATTTAGACCAAGAATCAAACGATCCAGCAAAGTGAGTTGGCACATACGATCGGGACGGCGTGAGGTACGTTGTTGAGACAATCGAAAACTCGGGCGACGAGGGCGCGACTCGGATACGGAAAATGATTGTTTAGCCATGGAACGTGGTTTCCGATGCATCTCAGTACAATTTGAAGGTGAACGATCGGTTATTCTGTTAGGTGATCTGGTTATGTTCCGTGAGTTCTTGATATGAATCCTCTGCCAATCTTTCGAAAGCGACCCTCGAGGTTCATTATCTGTTTTTCGCGAAAGAGAACTAGAAGGAGAGTCGGAGTTTTCTTCGTCAGGACGGCGTACAGTTTTATCAACTCCCAGAAACAACCCATAAGCTGATGTGAATGTTTTAATGGAGCGATTATTAGAAAGCTTCCTTTGGAATGTGAGAGCATGTTTTCTTCGTCTACGACCCTCGGCCTGTCTGTCAGCAGACAAAAATATTTCATCTGTATTAAGTGAACTAAACATATCAGAAGACATGCTTTCCTTTTCTACCTTTTCAGTTTCATGAGATGATTTTGTTGAATCAATGATAACGTGCGTTAGTTCATCGCTATCTGAAACGCCATGGCCCTTGAGTTCGTCAACATTGTCTGAAACCGATACCGAAGTGGGAGAATTATGTTTACGTCTTCGTCGCGAGACTTGATCTGAAAGTGGCACTGATTCTACGTCTTTGTTAACAGATGAATAGCAAAACTTCCAGTCTATATGATGGCTGACATCCGGGCGTCTACTTGTTTTAGCACTTGTCGTCACAGCTAGAGCATTCTGCGAACGACGATCTGACCGACCTCTCTTTCTACGTGATAAAAATGATTCAGTGTTAACTTTACTCGTACTACGTATTCGTTTTGATTTTTGAAGGCATAGAGGGTGTTTTCGTGCAATATGTGAACGAGCGCGAATCAAACTTTTTGCAGCAGTTAACCGAGCAGCAGCAACCGCGACAGACATTGAACCTGAGCGTAGTTTCTCCCCATTTAAATTGTTATCCAAGGATCCTGAGGAAATAACGCCATTTTCTTGAACAAGAATGTTTGGAACTATCATATCCGAATAGCGACGAGGGCGAGGGTTAGGCCTGAGACGTCCCAACAAGCCGCGCGTGAGTTGCTTGTTTTGTTCTTCTCGTCTGCGTCGCCACACCTCATGAACTCCTGGACGAAGCAAACCATTGAGAGCAAGAAATACATCTTTAGATTTGAGGTTAAGCAAATTATCCGATTCGCTCCACATGTCTTGAAATACCTTGGAAACAATTGGATGACTAAAGACAAATTGAGTGTCAACTGATATAAGCTTGGAATCATCAAAGCGATTTTGATTGTGAAAATTTGTTGGACAATGCAGCTGCGGAACTGATCCATGCATATTGACTTCGTCTAGAAGCTTTTGTAATGATTCATCGGTACAACCAAATCTCAAATCATTATTCCGATAGAGAACCTTTTCAATTGGTAGATTATCGACGTCTACAGTCATGTTCAGGTAACGCGAATATTCTAGGGAATCGAATGAAACTTCGAGTTCATCTATCGAATTGCAACGGCGTTTGGAGCGTGAAAATCCTGCTCTGGTTGAAAGAGGACGACCACGTTTTCGTCTAGTGAATAATGGTGATGAGGGGCTTGTGAGTGAAGCGGATGAGCACCTTGAACGCGACAATAGCCTCTTCGGTGGTCTACCACGAGTAGATTTCCTCTGCTTCGAATCCAATAGTCGAGTCTCCTCCGTTGTTTTATCGTTATTCAAATTCGGGCGGCGATAACTTTGTGGACCTGAGACAGCGGTTTCGGCATCAACCATGCGTGAAACGTGACTCCTTTCACCAACACGTACTCCAGTTCGACGGATAGTATAAGATGAGTTATTAGGCGAACGGGCACGGAATTTAGAGCAACTAACACCTGAAGATCGCCCACGTTTATATTCAGGAGTGTAGCTCATCTGTGAAGAACTTGACGATATTTTTCCCTTCGATGATAGACGTGGGCGTCCTCTTCGACGGCCAATATATGTTTGAGAATTGTCACGTAATATTTTTTTGGGTGATCGATCAGCAACGAGTGGAGATCGTAAACTAAGTTTATGCTTTCTTCGTTCAACTTTTGAGTCAAATCGTTCGGTCTTTATGTAACAACCCCGGCGACCTCGATGTCTAGAAAGCAAGAGTAAATTTCAGGTTAACAAAATATATCATAACTGAACAGCAACAAAAAGCGGCAAAGCAAATCTCTAGAAACGCAGTCTGCCTTGAAATTAAAAATTGTTGCGAGAAGCAAAAGCTTAAGTGCAAAAATCACAAACAAGTTGATACTAGAACCCAAATTTACTATAACGGCTGTATTGCCTAGATAATAATACAAGACGAAGATTCTGATATCCGGTCAATAGTCCAGTAACCAAAATGTTAAGAATACTTCGCGTAATATATTTTAAACTATCTAAAGATCAATTAAACAGAGCCGGAAAATTTCTTGCATACAAGATAATGGCTGCAGTTTTGATTTTATAATAACATTATAACTAGTTTCATTTAAAAAAGAAACCATAATCATAAACATATAAATAATAACCTCATCAATTTTTTTAACCGGAAAAGCGTTTTCGTGTCCTTGCACGCAGTACATAAGAATCTAGTAAAATGAGCGAGCGAGCTTTCTTGATCATAAAGTAAAATGAGCACACAAATAGTGTCTGCTGAACCTATTAGTGTGACAAAAACTGAATCGACAAATCTATTAGCCGATTTTTAGTATTTTGGCAGGAATTAGGCTGGTCGAAATTCAGGCAATGGAAAAAATAGTATAGTATAGTAAGAAGCGAAGTAGTAGTAGTAGTATATTACAGTAAGAGGCAAATAAGCTTTTAAAAACCGCAGGTTAAGAGGAAAAGTAGGACATAAAACTAAACGAGTAAGAGATGAAGGCTAATATAACATGAGAGTCGAGCTATCTAACAAACTGCGTTACGGAAGCTGTAATTGATTATTAATTCAATACATTGACTGCTATGGAATATTTAAAACGCTAGTTTAATCTTGAATGACACATCAGTACCGATCAGTGATATAATATTAAAAATGAAAATTCCTCAAAAGCTCAATCATAATGCTAAACGTATAACGAATATTGAAAATAGTGATAAAGCAGAGAGACGGAAATTCGACGAGAAAATGTTTAATTCGTCCAGAAACTACTCACCTAGTTCTCATTTCGAGAAAATTTACCTGTAAAAAAAGATACATATCATTTTAGAATTCATTACAAAATCATTGGTAGAATATTAGTTTAAATTGAGGTATTTTAGGTTACAAAAACAATTTCTTAACAAATTTCTGCAATTTGATTTGCACTTACTTCGAAAATTAACTGGAAAAATAGCAAAAGTTCAGAGCTGAAGTGATCAGCGCGGGTAACAGTTGACCTATAAATTTGTACTTTTGATTGGTCGTTTTTAAATTTCAAGGATACTTGGGTGGTTGAAACAAATCAATTATTCCTAATTGAGAAAATCATGTCATGATATTGTGAAAATTAATCTTATTTAAAGATAGTAAATGAATGAATATATGCAAATGCTAATCATGGTAATTCATGAAACATTTTAAAATTACTATTATCACAGATACTGGCGCCCGGGTTGAATTTTTGTTCCAATTAGATGGAATGTATTTCAGTTATATTTCGTTATACGTTCAATGAAACTAGTCGATTGCATGGATAGCTATCCGCCTATATAATAAATTTTGAACATTTCGATGGTCGCTTTCCGAATCCTATCACTACGAACCAAACAATCATTTGCAGAATAATTCAGTGATTTCGTCTAACACAATTTCGAATAAGAATCTCCTACCACGATTCTAGGCGAATCCGTCTCCTTTTACCTGTATCCGTCAAAACAAGTTAGAGCTTAACAAAGACGCTACTTGTCTTGGGCTGACACTTCTCCGTATAAAATGCCACAAGTGTACAATCAATGTGTATGCTATACGCTAACATGGCCCGCTTTCAAGGCTTATTTGCCTGTGATTTTCTCTCATCATGTATGCTCTTTAGCACTCTTTGTTCGACCCTCTGTACACACCACCCAGTGGTTTCTTACAAGCTATCAGCTTTTATTACCACAATAAAACTATAGACTTTATACTATTGACTATTGGACAATGATTGAGGTCCTTGCTCTTGCACCAGAAATCCACAACCCTATAAAATTGTTTCCATAACTTGAGGGCTGGAACCAATACACCTCAAAGAAGTCAATAAAAGTTGTAATCTTCTAAAATTCGAAACTTGCGCTTGTGATTCGAAGGCTCGTAATCGAAGTGACCCCAGGAATTCCGACGACCCAATTTTATCTAATTTTGAGCGTCTAAATCACTCATCAAGCTGAGGATGACTATGTGAAACGGCCGTCGTCGTTGATACTTTCAGACTGCCTTCCCCGGTGATCTACATAGGTAATGGGCCAAGTCCACAAATAATAATCCCCTTATTGCGTTCTATGGTTGATAGTCTACGTTTTAACGGGAAATGCTGGAAACACAAAGCCCCAATGATGTGTAATCTCCAGCTATTACAGAAATACTGATATAAATGCGGCCAACCTCTCATTCAATACTGTCTGGATTGATGAAGTCCTATAATCTGAACCTAGAAGTGAATCTTAGGCTGGGACACTTAATCAACAATCAAGCTCAAAACCACCCTAAATGACTCCCTAGTGCGGACTGAAACGAGATGCGGCAAACCATTTTGGTCAAAAAAACGTGATTCGATTTGCGCCTCTCACCGTAGAAAGACAGGTATGACCGATATGATAATGAGATCGCCATAGAACAGCGAAGTGCCGGCTCTTCGAGAGTCGGTGCGACAATGACGGTTGTCACCCATTACGCTATCACACGACGCTATCCATCTTTGTTTACCAAAACTGTTTTAGGCCTTTATACCAATGCCCATTGTTTGATTATCAAATTTGCTGATCTTATCGCTATGTGTGACATAAAACGACCTTAGTTAATTGGCGGTACCGAAAGTTTGCATAACCTGGAAATCAAAGATTTTGAGTTGGAGTTTGCTGGCATGTCACTGCCTCGCCGAGACAGAGCATCACGTGTGTATGGCATTATGTCATGATCAGATATTCGAATGCAGAGAACTTCCGGATTTCGATTTGATGCTTCGGCAAACGCTTTGGTGCTTGTTGACAATGAATACAGGGGAAGTTTGCACAGTCGGCGTAATTTATCGTCCACTAGAAGCGTCATAATACGATTCTAGTCGACAAGCTACGCTTGATTTCCTCGAGAAATTATACCAGAATTTTGATCATGAAAGAATATATTCTGCATAACCTACTAAATATTCAAAAAAATTTTAGAATTTCACTGCTGATATCTTAAAACAGATCCTTGAAGAAATTACATTTTGTTTCAGTGGAAAGCAATACAAAATACAGAGGAGCAAATAATCTTCCAGCGCTAGATCTGATTTCAAAACTGAACAAGATTTATTCGAAAACATTACATACGATTGTCCGTTGGGTTTGAGCGACCATATGGTCTTGAATTATGACAACCTATGCTGAACAGAGCGAACAAGCGATAAAATAAAAATTCTCAGAAATGTATACCTATCTAAATTGTCAAACGCCTATCTAAATTGTCAAGTTTGATTAACGAATGGCAAATTGAATGCATGGGAGTAAAAGAGCAGTTGTCAATCCAATTATCCAAGCTTAATCTCAAAATCAACTCTAACTCAGCATTTTATACCTAAACAGTGTGGAAATTCATTCGGATTCCAAATATGACTTGGAGAAACCATCACCGGTTAACCACCTTAACCACTTTGGAGACCTCTAGAACACTTAGAAACCGTGTTGATAGCATTAATACTGAAAAAATACAGTATGAAGGAATTTCACTACCTAAATCCAAAAGCTTCTTTACCAGATTGTAAACAAGCAGTGTTGAGTTGAACCAGGAGTTGCAGCCATACGGACCCACTCTGAAATCACCACCAATTCAACTCTCACCGCCGATGGTGTCGTAAAAATAATTATGCTACATTGTTATGTTCGAGGAAAAGCGTGAATATACACTTGGATACACGAATAACGATTCCTTTTCCATTGGAAAAAATAACCATTTCCAAAGAAGAGGTGATGAAAATTCTACTAGCGTTGAATCCTAGAAGATCCACTGGTTAGGATAAAATTACCCCAAATATGCTTAATCATTGTGCTCAATTTCGATGCGGACATCTAACTGTTGTTCGTCGAAACGCTGTCCAAAAGTGTCGTACCGACGAACTGAAAATCAGGTATAAACTCCTCGATTTTCAAAGACGGGTCGTATCCAGAGCCCATTAAATTATAGGACTTTTACCATGTTGTTCGTTGTCTCCAAGGTGTTCGAAAGGATCGTGGCGAACAAACTGAGCATATACGTTGACGGAAATAATTTATTTTCTGGAGAACATCACAGTTTCAAAAAGGGATACTCCTGGCTTACTAAGCTTACCCATGACGATTGGAGTCCAGCAGTAGATGTTGGGGAAACCATCCATGTATGTTACCTCAATATGCCGAAAGGATTTGACCGCGTACAACACAGTATTCTTTTGCGAAAGCTGGAACGTTGTGGTATCACTAGTAGATTAATATAATAATAATAATATATATTTTCGGATATCCAAGGCATGCAATACATGATCAGTTTATCAAAATTTGAACAGCAAAAGAAAATAGTACAGTGCAAGTGACCGAAGTGAGCGGGATTTTTAAACATTTTTTTCCGTTCAATGAGGGAAATTAATATAAAGTAGGTGATAAAAAATTATCAATGTCTAATAGAAATAAAATTTCATTTAAATTATGTCAAGATTCACGAATGGCAATGATGCAAGAAACAAATGGAGAACAGAAATGGAAGGTAATTATGGAAAAAGTGGTGCGAATTGTAATGAAGTTGTCATAAAAATTTGATAAATAAATTATATATGAATAAATTCATGTTTTTACGGAAAGTTTGAATAAGAAGATTCAAAAGGGAACATAAATCCATCGAAATAAGAAAATCTAAGAAATTGTGGGGGATGAGAGAGGGTGTGGCTCATAGCAGGGAGGAGGCAGTAGGGTGCTGTGCTCCAAAACTCTTGAAGAATTGTCGACAAATCGAACCAAAATGTGTTCACCAGCCGGATTTTCGTTATCTGCAGGAGAATAAATCGCATACGAAACAAATCTCGGGCAGATAGATTTCGAGCCAATTACAGTGATGGTTCGTTGTTCGAAGACACTGGAATATAATGAAGGATTTCCTCTTCACCAGCACGGTGAGAGGTCATCAAAGTGAAATAGTACATCATTTGAGAAATAAGAATGTACATTTAAAAAACATACTGTTTTTTTAGTTTTTTTACGTTTTTTTATTTTTTGGGAGATTTTCAATATTTTGCACATTAAGATAAAAAATGAGACATTTCTAGGCCTCATGAGAAATAAAAGACAGTTATATACATAATGGTGTATAGAAAATGTTATCGAAGGCAATGTTGAGATTAAGCATTTCTAGGGTCCGGTAACCTGACACTTGAAAGGCCAGTTATCCAGAGAATACTATCTGACCTCATGATATACTAATATATGCAGATACATAAGCAGATAACGGTTAGGGATATGGTTATATGGTAAAAATGATAATAAAACGCACGGTTACGATGAAGATGTGTAACAAGATATCTAAGGGTCCGGTAACCTAACACTTGAATGGCCAGTTATCCAGATAATACCATAAGACATCATGATATACTAATATGTGGAGAAAGATGTGGAATTAGAAACCTGGGATCCCATGAGAGTATAGAATATCTAGAGAAGAGTTTATCTTAAGGATTTGGGATAGTGAGTGAACGATAACTGTTTCTACAAGCGTTTTAAATTTTCCTGTAGATGTGCATATACGGAAATGAAGAGGAAGAGAATTCCAAAGTTGTGCATATCATATTAAGAAAAAGTTACGTCTAACTTTAGCGCCAGAGAAAGGGATATTCAATAGCCTTGGTCGATTACGCAGATCATATTGAATATAATCGCGAAAGCGCATGCCAGACTGAAGCTTAACTCGCTGTTGAGTAATGATTCGGGAGAAAAGAAGCAGATTCAGACGAATTCTGCGTAGCCATAGTGGTTTGACACTCAGCAAACTACACCTTTCATGATAAGGCAAAGGGTTAGAATAACCCAAAGTTATTTTGGTGAAATTACGTTGAAGTCTCTCTAAGAGAAAAGAATCATGCCTCCCCATGTGGGAATATATGATATTACAATAATCAAGATTTGGCAGGACCTTCGTTTTATATAGTGCAGTTTTACTTTCACGTAAGAGGAATTTATGGTTAATTAAACCAAAGTTTTGTCGTGTTCTCGTGAGGAGATGTCTTGCTTGCTCATTAAAGTTAAGAGAAGAGGAATACCTAAATCCGAGATCCCTAACTTCTGCAGAAGGAGTTATGGTTGAGCCATTTAATGTGAGTGTGTCACAGGGGATTAAGCAGCGTAAGCCCATATAGTGTGTATTAGGAGCCGAAAATTCTAATCCCCATTGTGCGCCCCAGCTTCATAAAGATGCGAGATCAGTGTTGAGGGATATCAGAGTTTGTGACATTTCATTAGGTGGAAATGATAGGACGACTTTTATGTCATCAGCGAAGATAAAGAGTTTAGAGTGGTTCACAACACTTTGCGGATCATTAACATAGATGATAAAAAGAAGGTGGCCTAGAACGCTGCCCTGAATTACGCCACTTGGAATCGGCTGATTAGGTGAAGTAACACCGTTAACGCTAACTGAAAAGGTGCGATCAGACAGAATAGAATAAAACAAAACTTAATAAAGGCCCATGAATACCTGAATATGATAACTTCAAAAGGAGTAGCGTATGTGGAACCCGATCAAAAGCCTTGCTTATGTCTAGGAATACAATAATCACTGATAATTTTTGGTCTAGTGAACTGGTTATGTGATCTAAATATTCTAACTGGCAGGTTGCACAAGATTTTTGGGTTAGAAAACCATGTTGGACTGGGGAGAACGCATCTGAGCCAAGGTAGTCCAACAAAGATTTCTTAATTAACTTTTCAAATAACCTAAAAAGAATAGGAGTGTGATTAATAGGGCGATAATTCGTAACGAGGTTCAAATTACCAGATTTTGAACGAGGGATAATAACCGAGTGTTTCCAATGAGTTAAAAAGATTCCGGATTTGAGAGAAATATTAAAAAGATTTATTAAGAGTAAGGTAAAATCTTCACTGCTATTGTGTAAGATGGCTGATATAAAACCTACACCATCGGGCTTGTAAGAAATTTTACTTCGACGGGAAATATCTTTTATTTCTTTTAAAGTCAAAGTAAAAAATTCAATAGTATTTAAGGGAACAATTTTGTTTGCCGGCGGATGGTAAATGTTATTATTAAATGAGCTGCTGAAGAATGAAGAGAAAGCCTGACTTATTGTGGGCGGGTCAGTAGTGACTACATCCTTATTATCTTTTTGATAAATAATTGAAGAAATGTCAAGTTTTAATGAGATACATCTATTCTTCGTAAGACAATTCAAAGACTTAGTCTTTGAGTTACTGCTTAAAGCCTTGTATTCTTGATGCTCTAGGAGGCGAATTTTAATACCTGGGAGAGAGTTACATAGCTCATGTCGGCGTATAACAGAGAAGAAGTCAAACTTATGATTCGAAGAAGTAGAGAGACGAGCAAACTTTTTTTCGAAAACGGTTATGGGGTTATGTTTACTTCTTTTAATATGAGAGGTAGACGAACTCCGAAGGCATGCTAAGAGGTTATCATGGAAAATCGAAGAAATACGATTAAAGTCTGAAGCAAGAAAAAATTCAGTCCAGTCGTTGTCTCTGAGAAGATTCGAAAACTGAGTCCAGTTGATATAAATTTTCTCATCATTGTGAATATATGCCGGCTTCCGAAAAGGCGCAGAACGCAAGTGACCATATTGTGGTCGCAACCGGGCAGTGGAGCTAAAATTTCAACGTTGCTGGGATCAGTACCTAGAGTGAAGATCGAGTCTAAAATGCTGAACAGTATTGTAGGCTTACTCACAGATTGTGTGAAACCTAAAAGATTAATCGTTTCAGCGAATGCTGAAAATCTATTCGAAATGTGGGGGTATTTCCAGCTGATGCATGTCATGTTGAAATCCCCAGCAATAATTTTATTGCTGAGAGGGGCAATGGATGCCTCAGTAAACACATTTATAAGCTTATCAATAGTGAGTGTGGAAGGAGATGGTGGGTTATAGATGCACCCTATGAGAGCATCAAGAGAGGGTATGGTGATCCAAATTAAGTCATCTAGATCTTCTAACATATGAGAACTGTATATTTCTGCCGGAAAATCTGTATTAACATAAATGAGAATACCACCATAGCCTGGTTAGAAAATTACCAGAATGATCGGCTTGATTAAGTCTGTATGGATAATGATTTATCGAAGTCGGTACCCGTGACAAGTTGAGTGCCTCAGGGATCCGTCCTCGGATCAATCCTTTTTGCACTTTATGCTACTAACATACTGGATTTCGTCGAATGAGAGATCGTGCTGTCCGCGACGACATAAAATTGTGGTCTAGGATAAATAACTCAGAAAACTCAGAAAGATTGAAACTACCTCCACTTTTGTTTTTTAAAAATCGCCTTTTTTAATTTCAGAGAGGTGCCACATGTTAAACTTTTAAACATATGTGCAGTTCCAATTCATTCTGGCGCGCAGCTTCCCTTTGTTCATTAAACAAAAGGACTTCGGTGTGTTGAGAAACGACACCCTAGGGATGACAAGCCAATACAACACCGTCTATCGCATAGCATCTCAGAAGTTTTCACTCCTAACGAGAACTTTAAGCAGGTTCTCAAAACAGACAATTCCCCGCATTATAAATGAGTTAATCAGACCCATCATGTTAAATGCAGTTCGAGCATGGTCGCCTTGTCTTTAACATGATGTTGCGACTTTGCCTAGAATATAACATTCAGCTACATAACTTGTCGCCGAACTCAGCCGGAAACCATATAATGAGCTAAGCAAAACATTGAATTTATTCCATTACCCACGTCGTCGTTTCCGGGGCGATTTGATTTAAGTTCGAAATATTTTGAATAACGCAAATCACCCTCATAAATGCATATTTATTATTAATATAATTATTATTAATAATATTAAAAATATAATAATAATAAGAATAATAAGAAAAAATTAAATAAAAATAATAATAATAATAATAAATAATAATAATAATAGAAGAATAATAATAATATAAGAATATAATTAATATAATAATAATAATAATAATAATAAGAATAATACTCATAATAATAATAATAAGAATAAAGAATAATAATATAATAATAATATAATAATAAATAAGACTAAATAATAATAATCATAACATAAAGCATAATAATCATATCAATAAGAAGCATAATAAGAAGAAGAATACTAATAATACTCATACGACTCCTCATCATCATCCTACAATCTAAAGAAGAACATACTAATACTCAGCCATCATATACTAATAATAATAATAAGAATAATAATAATAATAATAATAAGAATAATAATAATAATAATAATAATAATAATAATAATAATAATAATAATAATAATAATAATAATAATAATAATAATAATAATAATAATAATAATAATAATAATAATAATAATAATAATAATATTAATAATAATAATATCAAAATTCTGCTGGCTTGGAAATTTATGTGCACAACACGTACCAGCTTGACACGCTGGATCTCGTCTAGACCACCACAGAAAAATGTCCCGGTATTCGGGTATCGTTTTACCTTAATCCTGGACATCATTGCCGGACAGTGTATAATAAAAACCGGCGTTTCTTGAATCATCTAAAAAATATTCAGGATTTACACGCCAGAACCCTTACCACGGCTAATTAATACCTATGTACGTCCTGTTATGCAATATTCCATCCAAGCCTGGGCATCATGGCTGAGAAAGGATATCGAAAAAAGCGGGATGATTGAATACGGTACTTGTTCTAAATGGCTGTCCTTATTCATTTATTTTTCGCACGCTACTTACAGTTCATACACGAACTGGAACTGTTATATTTGTGATAAAATCTTAAAAATTAAAACTTTATATCACCACATATTCTACTCGATGCATCCTAAACATTTACCTCTCACCGTATTAATATTCGTTAATAATCCTCAAACAAGAAATTGCACTGTGAGGTTAGATAGTGGCACATATTTAATATCGATTAGGTTGATAAAATTAGAATCCGAATTATTTAGTCTACATAGCGGAATCACAACATATCAAACATTATTTGATTCTCTTAAACCGTTACACTCAAATCTCAATACTATGCCACACGTTGGGACCGAGCAAGATTGGCATAGTAGCGAGAGTGGCATAGTAACGAGGGTTTGCAAAAACGGCTTTATTTTCTCAAGTATATCATTTATTTGCTCAATCGATCAGTCCATAGCTCTCAGAAATCGTCGGCAGACGCATCTTCTTTCGTCGGATCTCGTTCATTTCGTTGTCTAGCCGATCACACGCTTGCATCAGTCTTGTCCAGGTTGAAGACATCATCTGCAGAGAAGTGCCTGAGTAAGGACCGGAGAACCTGCTGCTACTAATCAATGAGGGATTGGGAATCCACCGCTCCAGCTTGGCCCTGCACTGTCTTGAAAGTGACGCCATTGCGCTTCTTGGAGCTGTCTAGCAAACCGTTGCTCGCCATGAAGTCTGGGATGTGCATCAGCTCGGCCAGTTAAATCGCCTTCTCATTGATAAAATCGCCGCTGACAGGCAGATTTATTCCTCTTGCTTGCTTCAGCCACATCGGCACTCAATCCTCAAACTTCGGGTCGTGAGGCTGCGTCAGCTTCATGCGCTTCGATGGAACTCCAGCTTTGATTGCAGCTTCAATTGCATCCTTCTTGCTGAGAATGCCCTTCACATTGGTTCTCTTAACTTTGACGCCCCATGTCTTGCTAATCTCCCTCGGCAACTTGGACTGATTCGGCTCCTCCTTCGCAGCATTGACGATCTCGAACTTATCCTTCAGCGTAAAGTCGGTTCGCTTGTGTTTCTGAGCTGACATTATGGGTTGAATTGTTTGAAAAATAACGATATCACTTTTGTGACTGTCAATTTGTGCGCGCGCTTTCGTGGGTCTATCCATCGATACTTAAAGCAAGAGTAGGAAAGAGGCTTGTCGTTGTGCGTGAGGTGATTGGCTTGTTGTAGCTGGCGTCAGGGAGAAACATCGCGTGTTTGACCTTGAAAACGGCTGACTATATGCGTAAAATGCGCAAAAATGCACTTTGAAATAGTCACAGAATAGTGGCATAGTAACGAGAGTAGGGAGTGGCATAGTAAATTTATTTTATATTGAATTTTGTCGGGACCGAGCAAAAGTGGCATAGTAGCGAGAGTGGCATAGTAACGAGGTGGCAAAGTACCGAGATTTTAGTGTATTATCATTTATAAATCCTAATTTCATTATTGATGATCATATGCCTGATACAAGCTATTAAATTTATGCTGAAACTCTATGCACTAAAATTGGCTGGGAAGAATCCGTTCTAAGAATATAATTCTAATCATTGCAGCTGAAACGTTTTCTTTAAATGACTCGAAAGTTGTAATCTCAATTAATATGGCATTCCGGTGGATTGCGCTGATTTTCCGCTCAGTCAAATACAGCATGAAACAGCGAACCCTAATTCTTATGAAATTCACTGACAAATGTTTCGTGTCATATTTCTCACTGAGTAAACTTCTTTTGAAATTCATAACGCGATTTTCCAATATTAATATGAAACCTGACCACGCTCCAACACAGAGGCGCTTCGGTCGTTAGAAGCGCAAAATTACAATAATACCTTCAAACCAAGGCATGTTGACCATTATCAATAATTTCCAAAATGTTTGTACAATCGGATTGTAGTATGAACATTTGCAAAACAATTTTCAAGGTCATTTCTTCAGCGGAATTTAACGTCCGAAAAATATAAAGGTAACAGTATTTAAAAGTTACTTTCAGATAGTCCTCACGTGATCTAATATAGTAAACAAACAGGTATTGCGAAGAAAACTCAATGAAGGATCTTGATGCACTGATGTTTAACGGATAAGGTCCATCGAGGATAAGTGAAGAATCTCTGTTTTTGATGTTCCAAACTTTTTCATTTTGATTGTTCGAAATAAATTGATCTTTCCTAAATATGAACCGTTTTCCTGTCCGCTGGGCGAAGGTAATTTATTCCACTAGGTTGAGATCTGGGGACCCGTTTCATTTGTGTGTGGATTCAGAATGATGCTGTGAAAAAAATACTAGAAAGAGAGAGAATGTTGTTCCGAAAGTTATGAAAATTTATTTAATATCAATACCACAGGAATGCCATTATTATATTATTCATCAGGCAGAAAATCTAAGTCAAGATGATTGCAAATTTCATCTATGGTATGAAATGAAGCCAGATGTGATTTGAATTCATTTAAAGAGGAACTGAGTCTTATATATTTTGAAAGCAGATTCCACAGTTTAGCATATTTATTCAAGGAGAAATTGTTCTTTACTTTAGTAGGAAACATTGGTAATTTGATAGTTTTTTCACTGTTTTTCAAGCTATACTTAGAATCATGTCGTATATGAAGATTCGAACTTATTTCTATATTATCCGTTGACAGTATTTTAAAGAATAGGATGAGATTATGCTTGAGTCTGCGAAACCATAATGGATCAAGGTTAGGTTGTACACATGTTTCTCTATAAGATTGTTTGGTGGTATAACCGATGATGGATTTTTAAAAAGTACGTTGTATCTTTTCTGAATCTATGCTATCGGATTTAGTTATATTGGTATATATTATGTTAAAATAGTCTAAAATATGAATGGTGAATAATTTAAACATTTCTATTTTACAATGAGGTTGAATTATAGATTCATGTATAATATTCGTACTTTGCTTGGTTTTAGTAATAGGGTGGCGTTGAAATTGAGTGATGCAGAATATCGAAATCCTAAATCACGAGTGCTATCAATCATTTGAATTGCCTTATTGTTAAGAAGGATTGAGTTATTTTGTATCGTGCATCTTATATTCATAAAATTTGATTTTGCTGTTGAGAATGTTGGACCGTTATTTGTCTCTCAATCTGCAAGTACCGATTAATCATTGTTTAGTCGAGCTATATACGTTTGTGCTTGATTAGCTGGGAAAGTGATAACGACTTTCATGTCATCAGCGAATAAGAACAGTTTGGTATGTGAAATGACGTTATGTATGTCATTGATATGTATAAGAAACAGTAAGGGGCCTAATACGCTCCCTTGAATCACCATACTGGGAATAGGGTGGGCTGCGAGATTTATGGCTTTTAACTTCAACGGAGTAAGTGCGACCGATAAGAAAAGAAGTTAACCAGGAAAGAAGATTACCACAGATGCCAATGATTCAAGTTTCGATAATAATAACTTAGGTGGAAAAGTATCAAATGCTGTAGTTATGTCTAGGAAGACAACTACAAATGCCAAGCCTTCCTCAATCGATCAAGTAATATAGTCTAGGTATTCGAGCTGGCATGTAATGAAAGATCTTTTAATCAGGAAGCCATGTTGAGCTCTAGAGAAGAAACTTGGAGATAAGTGATTTAAAAAAGCTTTTCTTACTATTTTTTCAAATAATTCAGATAGTATTGCTGTGTGGGCCAAATACGCTACCTTGAATCACCCCACTGAGAATAGGAAGGCTGCGAGATCTATGGCCATTAACTTCAACGGGGTAAGTACGACCGGTAAGAAAAGAAGTTAACCAGGAAAGAAGATTACCACCGATGCGAATGCTTTAGTTATGTCTAGGAAGACTACTACAACTGCCAAACCTTCCTTAATCGATCAAGTAATAAAGCCTATGTATTCAAGCTGGCATGTAAAGCAAGATCTTTTATCCAGAAAGCAATGTTGAGCTCTAGAGAAGACACATAGAGATAAGTGATTTGAAATAGCTTTTTTACTATTTTTTGAAGTAATCTAGATAGTATTGTTGTGTGGTTAATTAAGCGATAATTTGATACCATGTTCTTCGAGCCAGAATTATATCTTGGTTAACGACAGAGTATTTCCATTGCAAATGGAAGATTCCAGATTTGATTGAAGTATCAGATAAATTCAAAAAGAAAAGTTTGAAATCGTCACCACTCATTCTGCAAATGGCAGGTGGAATGCCTGTTATGTCTGGCTTGAGACTCAACTTAGGTTGCTTGCAGTCTTCATGAATGTCATTCAGATTTATGCATATAGTGATTAATACACTAGGTATCCGAAATGCTCTAGTGATATCTTTATAGATGTAGGTATTGTATGTAGTATTAAAATATTTAGAAAATTCTTCACAGATTGTATTAGGGTCTGTAATTTTTATTCCTGCGGAATTATAAGTTCGATTCTGAATCATACAATTTACGTTGCAGGTTGAGTTTACGGATCGTGATTTAAATAGTCTGCTAAGTGATTTTAGCTTATCACAACTGTTCAGTGCTCTATTTTCTGATGCTTTCAATGTGTGGTTTAGAATAAGTTTGTGGTCAGCTAATAGGTCATAGGAACGTAAACAAGCGAAGATATCATCATTGTTTATCACAATTGTAGACCATTCATTTATTTTCATTTCCAGTTTCTCGAGCCTAGTTTGTTTCATGCGTTTTTTAAGACTGCTAGCTCTGTCGATTAAAACTATTATTTTCGAATGGAATGTAGAAGATATCGTTATAGATTCATTTGAAAGGAAGAATTGAGACCAATCCTCAATCCTTATAATTGCTGAAAGCATGTTCTAATCGATGTAACGGTATAGAGTCTTGACATCATTGATAGGTTTGCAAGTGCATGGTAGATGAAAGGATAATATTTTATGATCCCCATTAACGAGGGAGTGCAATATCACTAAGTTGGTTGAATCAATATTTAAAGTGAAGACTATGTCAAGAATGTTGCGTTTTCCAGTCGGTCTATCAAAAATTGTTTGTAACCTAGTAAGTCAAGCGTTTTCATGAAATTTGTATGAGAGCTATTTTACTTCGTTCCCGCCAATTTAAATTAAGCATGTTAAAATCACCGGCTATAAGTTTATGGCGTGCATGATGTAAAGACGCTTCGAGGAAAGTTTGAGTTAGTGTTTCCAGATTAGATGACGTTGAGCTTGGTGGGTAGTAGATGCAGCCTAATGAAAGATCTAGAATAGGTAGTTCTATCCATAATGCATCTTCAAGTTCTGTTAAATTCCAAGATGTTATGCTATTTGCTTTAAGTCTCGAGTGCACATAAATAAGGGAACCGCTTCCTCGTTTTGAGGTGCGGTTTCTTCTTGATATCTGGTAGTTAGGTATGATGAGTTTGGAGTCAGAATGATCATTACGAGTCCAGAATTTAGTAACAAGAATAGTGTCTACAGGTTTAGAAGAAAGGTATGATTTTTTTAAATGGATTTTAGGTACAATTGATCTAACATTTATGACCAAAAATCGAACAACACAGAGGTCGGAAGTTAAAGGATTCGAAGTAGGTGCATAGGAGAGTTTCCTGGGCTTACAATTTAATTCATATGTTTTTGAAAAAAGTGGTATTAGTGTTGAAGTATGGTTCATAAGTGGAGTGAGACACATATGGATTATAAAATAAAGGTTGGTGTATAATTATTATAAGGGAGGGATAGTGTGTAGTGGTAGCTGAATTATAATAAGTTTGCATATTACGAATAGATATAGGAGTTGGTGAATTATAATAAGGTTGAATATTACGAAAAGGTATAGGAGTTGGTTAATGGTGATGCTTTTGCTTATATGGTAGGTGGTTATTCATTAGGAAACGAGAAGATGTTTCAATACAGTTATCGATACTATGTGAACCTCTTATATAATTAGTTGTCTTCATAAATTATCTGGGAGGTTGTTTGATTACTGCGTCTCTGAACGAAAAAGGATTTGGTAGAAGAAGTCCTGTTTGTCCTAAGTTAGGTAAACACGGTGAGCGTAAATGCAAAGGACGTGTTTAACACGTACCATGATTATCAGGCGCGGGTGTTGAGCTTTGTGAATTATCAGTGTTAGTTTCACTTATAAATTCACATTGCATTCGTTCAATATTATCTGAAGTATTGTTACATATAGTTGAGCCGATAAATTTCCTTTTTTTTAGTTCAATTTACGTTGTATGGGCGTTAAGTCCAGTTTTAAGACCACACTCGAGAACCTTGGAATAATTTTTAATAGGTTTTTTTATCAAGTAAATACGATGCAAAACTCTTATCTGTGAATTTTAATAAAATAGGAGTACGTTGTTTAATTATGTTTTTATGTAATCGGACTACAGGGAAACATTCTATGGGGATGCTATATGTGGAAAAGATACATTTTGTTTTGAAAATCGCTTGAAGGTTAATTATCTCCAGCAATAAAGATGATAACATTTTTCGAACGAGCTTCTCTTTGGTATATTTCCGTGCTCATGGTTTCTATAAATTTATAGGTTTGAATCAATATATTTTTGTCAATACCAATATCACAGTTCATGAGTGATAAAAGAGGTTTTAGATAATTATAAGTGCAATTGCATAATGCTAGTTCATTTCTAAGTTCTGACACTTTCGATTCTTATTTTTCAATTTATTTCTTCTTGTGTCAGTATCCTACTTATTAATGCCCAATCAATCACACCTAAAATCTAAAGACTGAAATCTTTTCTCATTTCTAACTCAGCAGACATTATTCTTATAAATTAAACATGAACACGAGTGGACCAGTGTGACTCAACACTCATGGAACCCAATAAACAGATATTCAGAAATTATGGAATTTCGAATAGTGGTGGCGGTACCTTTATCTGTTCACCTCAACTAGTCTGTTTGAACTAGAAGACTTAACATGGATTGTATTACCATCTCTAGATGTCTTAATAAATTGCATTTATTATCCACCGCCTTCAACTTTCTGTTGAATAGATACCTAAACTCGTGCATTTATTAAAGCATCTCTACACTACACGCAATATAAACTAATTGTTGGTCACTTCAACATGACAAATATAAACTGACACAACGCTAGACACTACAGCTGCTATACACTTTTTGTTAGAACGCTGGACGTAATAGAATAAAATCAATTTATCGACAAACATCCTGAAAATAACAATATCCTTGACCTAATTTAAAATTAGAACCTGTCTCCAGCTAACTTAGATGTTACTCCATTGTTCTTTAACAGTAAATATAAATTATTACCATTCCAAATAAAATACGCATATTCTTCTGTCAATTCTTTCAAAATATCTAATGATAAGCGAACATACAACCACATTAACTGGAATCTAATTCTTGAAAGAAAGAAAGAAAAAAAAGAAAAATGGCTTTATTCGAGTACACGAATTCATTAGAACTGAAGGCCTTAGGCGATTCTTGTTCGCTAGTGATTTCACAACGGTCTATTCAACATTTTAGGAAAAATGTAAAGGTTCACTTATGATGGTGACATATAGGCTCATTAGGCGTAAAAATTTACGAAAGCCCATAAATGGAAAAAATACTGGAGCTACTTCATGTTGCTCATATGAACTATCAAGAAGTCAGAGATATGCTTTAGACAACACACTTAGAGCCGATCAAAACTACATCCCATGATTTATCATGATACGACAAACTTGGTCTCGCGTTACATAACTTTGCCATTCAAACTAAATCTACACGATTTTACTCATTGGCGGATACGTAGTGACCTCCTTTTCTGCATTTAAAATCTTGCAGATAAAACGATCCCCTCAAATATATGCTAAATCCTAATGACCACACTTGAACTCAAAAATATTCAAAGTCTTTAGGCATTCCGCATTTTCGAATGAATATTCACCGTAATTTTTCTCTCCGTAAGAATTTGTTTTACTTGAAACATTTAGCCTGAGGAAATTTGTTGCGGTTTTCAGTTCTAATCTCGATGAGCATATGACGAACCATGGGGTGTGACTGTTACTTTTTGATTTTTGAGAGATTTTATATTTTTATTCCATTTATCCATCATCCTATGGTTATTGTTAAGCTTACAGCTTTTTCTACTATAAAACATTATGACTTCTGATATCTGAGTTCCAACTAATTCAAATTGCAAAGTAAGAAATTTAGTGAATTTTGCTTTCGAGAGTGCAGGAGAAGTGAACCGAAAAATATTACTTTTTCCTTCATATTTATTATCTAATCTCTTCAGATTTGGTTTGCTGATGCAAATGCCGTTTCGTAAAAGATAATTCGTAATAGAGAGTATTTTAATTCAAGCGCAAAATGTTGAAATGTTATGCAAAATTTTATTTCTTTTCACCGTTAATCTACCCATAGAATTAATTTGTGGGACTTATAAGCGCACACTTCACCATGAAGTTCTCATGTTTTGTGTGGCTCAAATCTGCAAAAATACACCTATTAAATTTCACTCATTTATTGAACGTTTTTACCCATCATTTACGTTGTATTGGAAAATATTCGATTGGTCTCAATCGTTTGGGTTTTTAATGTTTTTAAACGCCGACTTTGTCACAACCAAATTTATTTGTTCGTGCTATGATAAAACATATGACGATGAAAACGCCAATTACATTTAAAACAGAAAATGCAGAATTAATGCAAGTTAAAATAGAGAATTCATTTAATTCCGTTATTTTGTGTATTAAATTTATTTTTCAAATCTTTGATTGCTGATTTTTAACGAGTTTCGCTACAATCGATGCTTTTCTATGATAATCTGTGCATGACTGAATTGTTCCGATGTTTTTAATAATGATATTATTATACAATTAAATACAACCTATACCATTTTGCAGATAACCCAGCAAAATTAAACTTTTCTTAATAAATTGCAGTTTTGAACCAGCGATTATTACATATAAACTGCATGTCAATCAACAAATTTAAACGTTATATAATTTAGTCATCAGTTGCGTTCATCCACGAATCACACAACACAAGAGAAGCTGATTGGTCAAATGCGTTTATTACAAAGAAGAAAATATAAAACGCACGATCATCTTACATAGTAAAACAAACAGTCACAACGGTGATCTTTAACAGGTGTGTTTCGGTTGTCACTTTGATCTGATTTTTCAGTCAATTTCGTTGCAAACGCTACAATTCAAGCCCGCATCACACAGATCTCGCTTGACGGACATTAACGAATTGCATATTGTTCGATCGCGTCTAATGTTTTCCATCTTTCTATACTTTCTAAAACTTTGTTGCTTAAACCGTTTGAATGTAACCAATCCGTAACCAGAGATAATACCATTTTGGCGCTTTTTGCTTATGTTTTGTGTCAACGGTAGAGTTCTGCATATTATTCAAGAGCTGGTGGTTAGCGCTCATTGGTAATGCGCTTTACCTCTTCAGACTCATCGTCCCTCGAAAATGTTCGTCAGGCATGCAAGGCAGGTCGTTCGTGAGCGTTTACACTAAAACAGGAGTTACAATCGCTCAATAAATCACTTGTTTTATCGGTAAGAATGTACGAAACATTTAACATTTTTATTAAACGAACGACTGTCGTACTAGTAGTGCTATATTCTTGGTTAACCAAAGCATTTTAAACAAGATCGGGTTATAAATATGTACCACAAATTAAAAAAGAATTGTAAAAATGTCCGTAACAAGCGGACATTTAAACTTTTCCCGTTTAACAAAGGAAGGTAAATTTATAATGGGTAAGAAAGATAATTTTTTCGCTCAAAGTCACAAAGTAATTAAGTTTCATCTGGATTGCATCACTATATACAAATGGGGAGAATGCGAATCATCTTCGAGCAAAAAATGGAAGACATTATGGAGGAAAAGATGTAAATGATAATTTAATTGTCACAACAGAAAATAAATTTACAAAATGAAAAAAATTCTTTTATAAATATATAAATGGACTTTTTCGGAATGTTTGTGGGTTTGATTGAAGAAAAGTTCATCAAATCTATGCAGTTAAATCGAAACCAATAAGAAAATGGAGGGGATGAATGGGGATTTTGGAAAAAAAAGCATGCGTTTTGGGCCGGTTGTACGATTCTAGAAAGTTGAAGAATTGCCGAGGAATGGAATCTCACAAATGTTCGCCAGTAAGGCTTCCGGTTCATGCAGAAGAATCATTCTCAACCTTAAAGATTCAGGCTTACGTAGCTCAGGCCATTAACAACATTTTTCTGATGGTCGAAGACACTGGAACACAATTGAAGATATTCTCTGCCTAGCTTGTCAATTGTAAGGTCTGTGACGTGAATAAAGCGTATTTCACTCGTTTCTTATTTCGACAAATTCAAAACAACAATTTGGATGTTATATTGTACTGAAATTAGCAGCAATGACAACAATAATTATACAAACCTCAACTTTAAAGAAACGTAACAGCGAACAGTGGAGCCAAAATATTCCAGAATCAATTATATTGAATGCAAACAAGTTCAATGACAACCCTAGATATAAATAGAATAAATGTAGTCCAAAATTTCCGTTAAAATCAAATTGACACCCAAAATGGCGTCCAAGTTCAAGCAAAATACGAGAGCTCAAAATGGCACTGAAATTCAATGAAAAAGCAGACAATGGCTAAAACGAACAATTAAAACAAATAATTGACCAAATACGTGTATAGGAAGATATACAATAGCAAGTTTTCAATAACAAAAGGAATAGTTTCCATCAAATACAACATAAATATAAAGACCGGCAAATATAATCAACAAATTTCAGAGTCTGGAAAGTGATTCAAAATATAAGGTAAAAATGAAGGAAAAGGAGGAATTTCATAAAGTAACGCCTAGCAACGTGAGACTAGGCTATATTACTGTGGTCAAGATGCGGTAATACTTTCATTTTATATAGGCTCACACTACTTTCAAGAAGGAGTAATTTTTTATTGATCAAACAAATATTCTGTCTCGCTCTTGCTATGAGAAATATTAATTGTTTGTTGAAATTGAGATATCAAGTATATGTGAATCCTAAGTCTTTGACTTCGTTAGAGGACGCGAGTGGTCTATTGTTGAGAATGATACTACCAGGTGTATTGAGCAGCGCATACCCATAAATTGCAACTTCAGAGCTCAGAATTCTAACCTTCATTGTGAAACCCAATTTAAAAGGGTTGAAAGTTCATCGTTGCGGGATTGTGTAGCCTAAGATATCTCTATGGCTGGAAAAGCTAAGGCAAGTTTATTATCATCCGCACATAAAAACAGCTTTGAGTTTTTCACAAAGATTTACACATCATTAATATAAATAAATAAATGAATGTTTTATTCTTGGATTTCCAAGGCATACTCAGCATGATCAATATTTATCAAAATTGTTTGTATACATAAAGCATAAAAAATGGACAATTGGCATTAAATTTTGAAGGTCATACGTGCAGGGAATTTTTCGTTCGTCAAAACGATAAAGGTAAATGGTAATCAATCAGTTTTACAGAAATTCAATATATGAGCTGTTACTGTATGAAAGGAAAATGGGGTGAGGGGGAGATGTGAGAATTCTCGAAGAGGCTGAATATTCAAAAATGTTCTGCTATTGTCGAAATATATGTTTTGAATAGAGAACATCTTTTCATGGTTGCTCGTAGAAGATTAGGAGTCGCAGTGTGGCATTGTCTATGAGCCGGAATACTTCACGTGGATGTAAAGAGTTTATCTGGAACATAAATACTAAAGGACCGAGTAAACGGATTCCTTAGCCAAAAGTCTTGTGTAACCTGCCAGTTAGAATACTTAGATCTCACAACGGCTTCCCTTGAACAAGGACTAGAAGTGATTGTTGTATTATTAGACATAAGAAAAGCTTTCGATCGGGTTCCTCATACGCTACTCCTTTTGAAGTTATTATGTTTAGGTATTCATGGGCCTTTATTGAGCTGGTTACATTCTTTTCTATCTGACCGCACCTTTTCGGTTCACGTTATTGGCGTTACCTCAACTAATCAGCCGATTCCAAGTGGCGTAATCCAAGGCAGCGTTCTAGGTCCACTTCTTTTTCTTATCTATGTTAATGATCTACAAAATGTTGTAGATCAGAATATTTGAACCCAAGAGCACGTGTGCAATGGATAATTTGAATAGGATTACCAATGAGAAGAATTGAGTTATCAGGAATTGTACATCTTGAACGCATGAACTTAGATATTTCTACAGAGAATGAGAGACCAATTATTTCACCCCATTTGGATAATGCAACCAAATCTTTGTTTAGCCTGACAATGTAAGTTTGTGTTTCAGAAGATGGGAAAGAAATTGCTACTTTCATGTCGTCTGCAAACAAGAATAGTTTACTATGAAAGATGATTTTATGTACATCATTTATGTATATGTAATGAACCTAAAACACTTTCTCGTATTACGCCACTTGGCATCTACAAGGTGCGCGATCTGTGCCCATCAACCTCAACACAGTATGTGCGATCTGTAAAAAAAGAAGTGAGCCGAGAATTAAGATTTTTGCCTATACCAAATGAACATAGCTTTGATAGTAATAGGTTATGCGGTACTGTGTCAAAAGCTTTAGTTATATCAAGGAATAAAACTATCACTGCTAAACCATTTTCAATTGAACTTGTGATGCAGTCTAAGTATTCTAGTGGACTTGTGATGCAGGATATTTTGTTGAGGAATCCGTGCTGTACCTTTGAAAAGGAACTAGGTGTCAGGTATTCTAGTATAGCTTTCTTTACACTTTTTTCAAATAATCTTGATAAGAAAGCTGTATGGTTTATCGGTCGGTAGTTAGTAACTATGTGTTTCGAGCTAGATTTGTATGTGGGTATAAGAACTGAGTGTTTCCATTCTGCCGGAAAGTTACCAGATTCGATAGATGCGTTGAATAAGTTCAGCAAGAGAAGTGGAAAGTCTTTTCCATCCATTTTGCATATGGCTGATGGTATGCCTGCCGTGTCAGGTTTGAGACTGACAGTTGATTGTTGACATAATTTACTTATGTTACTCAGGTTTTTACTTAAAGTATTCAGTGTATTAGGCGAGGGAAGATGACCGGTTGTATACAATTAGTTTGAATTGTTGTGGGTACCGTTAAAGTACAGAAGTAATTCTTCGTAGATAGTTTCACGTGAACTAATAATTGTTTCAACTGCGGATGAATTACAATATTTGATAATGAAATCTATGTTGCTGGGTGAGTTGGATGATCTTGAAAAGTTTACTTAGTGATTTCGGCTTATCCTGACTCATGAGAGCTTTGTTTTCATCGGCTCTAAGCGTGTTATCTAAAGCATATCTGTGACTTCTTGATAGTTCATAAGAACGAAGAAGGGCGAAAATGTCATCTGTTTTTACAGCAACAAAATAAAGTTCCATCATTTCCTTTTCTCTTTTCTGAGCTTTCGTTAAATTTGTGTGCCTGATGAGCTTATAATACTCCTTCATAAGTAACCCTTTCATTTCTAAATGAAATGTTGAAAAGACCGTTGTGAAATCACTTGAGAGGAAGAATCGGCTCCAGTCTTCTGTTTTAATGAACCTTTGACAGTAGATTCCAGTTAATATAGTTGTTGTAAGAGACATGTTTAGTGTCATGTAGCTTTGAAATTCTTCTTTTTTCTTTCTACTTCCTACTTTATACAATACCGATTTTTGTGACTTGAATTTGGGTTTTGTTTGTTTTCAGAATTTAGAACTTAAACTTTGCTTCTTTCTAATTGTTTTATTGAAAATCTTCTGTTCACATATTTGGTGAAGCTTCTGTTTTAATTCATTGTTAAGGCCATTGCTGGTCATTGTTGTTGAATTTGGTTGCCATTTTGGGAACTTGTATTTGGCTTGTATTTTGACACCACTTTTGGGTGTCTTGTCTTTGATAGACATTTTGGACGGCAATTTCGGTAACTCCTTTCATTCTATTTATATCTCAGGTCGTCATTGAACTTGTTTGCATTTGATATAATTGATTCTGGATTATTTTGGCTCCACTGTTTGCTGTATGTTCCTATACAGTTGAGGTTTGTATAATTATTGTTGTTGTAATTGTTGCTAATTACAGTACGGTATATTATCCAAATTGTTGTTTTGAACTTTTTGAACTAATAAACGTGTGTAATACGCGTTACTCACGTGCGAAACGTTACAGTACTCAACTTGGAATTCGATTTGTACCGTATTTGTCTCAATTGGAGAAAATACAGTACTCAACTTGAAATTGCAACAAATCGACTTTTGATTTGTACCGTATTTTGTCAACCGGAGAAATTACTGTGGTTAACTTTGATCGTTTCAATTGAATTCGCATCACAACTTGACTTGACTGTTGCAGTATTTGTCTCAACCGGCGAAAATACTCGTTTTGCTCCATTGCAATCGAAGCAGTATTGAACTTGGTCGACGCTCAGCTACGTCGTCAAAATCGGTAAACGAACCTGATCTATCTGAGTGAATCCAACCGAATTGGAACGTTGAAGCTCGATCCATTTCACAAGATTTTTGTTGAACAATCGGTGACGTTCATTTAATTTG
This sequence comes from Atriophallophorus winterbourni, assembly GCA_013407085.1. Taxonomy (NCBI): domain Eukaryota; kingdom Metazoa; phylum Platyhelminthes; class Trematoda; order Plagiorchiida; family Microphallidae; genus Atriophallophorus; species Atriophallophorus winterbourni. The sequence goes on from JACCGJ010012498.1 coordinate 92,710, forward strand.
TGTTTTAAAGTCAATAATGTACATATATGATGCCTGAACGTTTAGCAAGTTTAGTGCGTGGTTCGGTTAGGTCCCTAAAAGATAGTCGCAAAGGTGCGGACGATTTTGGATCTCCATCTGTTGGTAGACATGGACTGGACTGTAACTGTGCACCTTCTAAACGGGCACTTGAATTACCATAAGATTTAGCGATTGCTAATGCTACAATCTTGAAATTAACTCATTGCACCTGTCATAAACGAACATCTGGTCTACTTTGTCTTGTGGTCCACTCAGTGTTAGATGAGTTATTGGAAGAGACCCGACGATTGATTGGCCAGTCACAAGGCTTCGCGATTCTTGCTTCGTCAATGCATGAATGTCAGGTTGCCCTCACTCTATTGGAGTGACAGGCGTTTTTGAATGCAAGTGACATTTTGGAGTATATTGTGCATATATTACCGGCTGTGTTCCAGCAACATTGGACTGATCTGAAAAACGCTGTATACTGCGAGGGATTAGAAATTACTTTTCAGTAACTCACAGACTCTGTGACACGTCGAGCTCTTATTGATTGAAGTCGATTTGGTCAGTTGTGTAAATGTTGCCAAAAGGATTCCATAGCAAGGCATGTTAGCATCGTTGATTGCCAAGAAACGATCTCTGTTGATGTAAATTTGATGGATCTTGACGTTTGTGCTGTCGGTTGTTCTCGGGAAGCCAAGTTAACTGACACTGAATCAGCTCAGTCGGATTTTGTGACTGATTGTCAAGAAAGGGTTTTTATTGATGTAAAGTTGAAGGATCTTGATGTTTGTGTTGTCGGTTGTGCTCACGAAGATGAGTTACCTGACAGTAAATGAGCTCAGTCGGATTATGTGATTGAATTTTCCGACACTAATTCAGATACAATGGAGAGCAAGCCTGGCACACCTGACACCTATTCAGCTCCAATGAATAGTAAGCCTGGTTCACATGACACTGGATCAGCAGAAATGGGGGCGACAGATGGTAGCCATGACAATCCATATGATTGGAGTAAAGTGTTCCGTTGTGTACCTGAGAAGCCATTTGTGTTTCGAACTCATGATACACTTATAATATTTTGCAAATTAGATACGTTTAATTGGCGCGAGATGTCGCTGTTTGAGGATGAAATACACAAGGCTCGCTCGGGGTTGGATAGCATACATAACCTTCTTGTAGGAGAGAGTAGCAAAAGCGGAGGACGTGGTAGGTCTTAGTCCAGCAAACTTTCACCCTATAAAAAGCCATATGTGTCCAGTGATGGTGATGCGACGTGGCGTGTGTGACTCACCACTGAATAAAGTCACTTGCTTTATTCTATTGTGTTTTTTTGCTTCATGGATTGCAGGTTGCAGGCACATTAGCTAAGTTGATTACACATTTAGACTCCATGGAAGAATTTGATGGGAGGTGTAAGAGACATGTTAAGTGTCATGTAGCTTTGAAATTCTTCTTTTCCCTTTCTACATTCGACTTTATACAATACCGATTTTTGTGACTTGAATTTTGATTTTGATTGTTTTCTCTTCAGAATTTAGAACTTAAACTTTGCTTTTTGTAATTGTCTTATTCAAAATCTTCTGTTCACATATTTGGTGAAGCTTTTGTTTTAATTCATTGTTGAGGCCATTGTCTGTCATTGTTGTTGAATTTGGTTGCCATTTTAGGCACTTGTAATTGGCTTGTATTTTGACACCACTTTTGGGTGTCTAGTCTTTGATAGACATTTTAGACGGCAATTTTGGTAACTCCTTTCATTCTATTTATATCTCAGGTCGTCATTGAACTTGTTTGCATTTGATATAATTGATTCTGGAGTATTTTGGCTCTGTTTGCTGTACGTTTCTATACAGTTGAGGTTTGTATAATTATTGTTGTTGTAATTGTTGCTAATAACAGTACCGTATAACATCCGAATTGTGGTTTTGAATTTGTCGAACTAAGAAACGGGTGGAATACTTGTTACTCACGTCACAAACGTTACAATCTAGGGACTTCAGGAGTGCAGCGTAAGGTTTCCCTCGCTGACCCTCAATCATGCGAGTTGCGAGACGCTGTACGCTTTCCAGTCGAACGATGTTCTTTTTGTCATAAGCGCACCATGCCTGGACACAATTTTCTGAATGCGGCCGAACTAATGCCTTGTGAAGGGGCAGGAATACATCGGGTCTTCTGCTGGATGACACGGATCTCTCATAATCATTTTGATGTGGGGTATATGGTTTATGCTGGTATTGAATAATTGACTAGAATAGTTCAAAAATAGCCTATTTATTGCTGAAGATTCTGATGTAGATGACTCCTTATCATCACGGTAGAACACATATGTAGAAATTTCATGACTACTTATATTATATTGAGATCATGTTTGTACATTCAGAAACATGGTAATCGAAACACTGTTCAGTGACGTTCTTTCTGGTTTCTCGATGAAGTGCAATTTGATTCTTGTGAAAGAGCTGAGAGACGTGAAAATGAATAAAAGTCTAGTGTGTAGATTACAAAGCAGAAAGACGGGCTAACATATTTTTGAGAAGTTTTATTTTATTAAGTATAATAGGTTCAGTCTTTCGATGAGTTAATGCATTTACAAGACATCTAGAGAAACTCTTATGAAATGTGGGAGAGATGAGATTAAAATCCGGAAATATAAAAAAGTCAGTCAAATTGGAGCATCTAATTTCAAACGGAATCTTTGTCCGATCAACATAAAGACAGTCATTATCTGTGCTGATGGATGTCCAATTTTCACAAAGATGAAGTTAGAACGTAACCATTTAATGATCACAACCAGAAAGAGGCGTTATGACTTCTACATTACTAGGATTCAGACCCAGTGTGAAAATGAGGTCTATAAGGATTGTCTGCCTTGTAGGTTTACCTATTGCGTGGGTGTAACAGAGTAGGTTGAGTGCTTCGGAAAAAGATGAGAATTTACTAGAAAGTTTGGTAAATTCCAGCATGTATAAGGTAAGTTAAAATCAACAGCAATAAGTTTATTTTTAAGAAGGCTGAGTGAAACTTCAATGAAAGCATTCAAATCTTATCAATATTATGTGCGGATGGAGGAGGTGGGTAGTAAATACAACCTAATAATGCGTCCAGTCGAGGTATATCAATCCATATCGAACCATTAATATCATCCAGTGAAGTAGAACAATAAAGTTTGGTTGAGGTATCCTTTGTAATATAAGTAATGCAACCACGATTACGAGTGTAGCACCGATTTTTACGAAAAATATTATACTTTTGGAATTTGGAATTTGATCATAAATTTGACTTTCATTCTTTTTTTTCTTAATAGTCGACAGAGGGTTGAGCCCTAGTGATCAGCATCTTTTTCTATCAGCAACATAGTTCAGCGAACCTCAGCTGAAGAAATCCTGTCCAGTGTTGTAAAACCTCTCAATGATTTCAGGCGGTACATTATCCACTAAATGCTCGAAATAGCTTTCAGATCTTGCTGCAATAATCTCCTACGGAAGCGCATTTGACAAGTATCCAACAATTTTCGAGAGGATGAATACTTGTGTTAGACAGAGAGTTATTTACTTGTGAGTACTTGGAGTATTGCCACGGGTTCTTGAGCATGCCAAGAGAGGGAAAAACGCGCACAGATCGTCAACATAAGCTTTTAGTAATATGCAACGAGTTATTTTGAGTCGTGTGCTTTCCATTCCTTTTCCCACCTTCTACTTTATAGTATTTTCACTGGAATTCAATTCACGAGAAGACAGAATTGGACAACTGCGTATAATTTCTGAAACTGACCGTGCGATGAACATGAAAAGGAATCTTAGAATCAAGGGTATACAGACAAGAAGCACACACTGATCAAATTTCGAACTTTATAAAGCAAACTCCCAGCCACTAACAAGCAACGCTGTGTCCAAACACGATTCAGTCGCGCGAAAACACACTGCAGAACCGACGAACTCAAGAAAAAACTCATATTCTTTTGGAAGAATGGATACCCAAAGTACTTCATTTGCAACAAAGAGTTAACAACACAGTTGCATGCGAACAACACGAACACAGCACGCTTAAAACTACACTATATACAACTTGTTTCGGAGGTTACCATAAGAATACTACGTCGGTCGGGATTAGTGTAGCGCAAAAGCCTGCTTAAAAACAGAGAAGACAACTAGTCAAGGTCAAATACACATTTGTTAAGCAGGCAAGAAATAACTTCATGTACAGAATCTTGTGTTACGATTGGGATAACTATTATATCGGGAAGACTGAAATAAGGTTAGAAATAAGGATACATGATCACAAACTGGCTACTCGACGACGTGACCAAAAATCATTTATACCGGTACAGATCGATAGAGAAGGACAATAATTCAATTTGGATAGAACAGAAATCATCGCCAAAGGCAGAATTCGTTTAATGCTAGAGTTCATGGAAGCGTTGTATTGAACACGAAAATCAATCAATGAGCACATTCAATTGATGAGGTCGCAACGCAGCAGATGAATTCGGATGATGTCCGTCGCCTAGTCGCTTCGACATACGTTTCGCTGATAATGTCATTTAATTTGATGACGAAACATCTGTAATCAACCATACGAGATCGAGGAACAACTATGACATACATTATGGTAACTAAGTTAAAAGTTCTCCAAACTGATTCAAACAATTTTGAGCGAGAGATGCTTTCGGTATCCTACCACACCTCAGGGATAAACTAAAGATTAGCGCCAGTGATTTGTGTATGATACCCGATAATGCCGTTGAAACCATTGAGTGTATTCCATCCGGACCAATAGCTGAGTGTACATCCAGTTGTTTAAGGAAATACTGCACCATATCTGGCGAGATCAGGATATGCGGCATTTCGGCGATGCTCTCATGGAGCAGAGCATTTGGAAACGTCTCCTCGGTGTAAACCGAGCTGTACTGAGCAGCGACAGAAAAGGCTTTAAGTTCATCTTCATGTTCAGTCTAAACTCTCAAAGATCGCAAGCAAGGTACCATTTGAAGAGCTCTAGTTCTACGTCCAATGTACTCAAACAAACATTTAGGAACCCAATGGGCTTCATCCATCAAATGATTTTCATACATCTCCGTTTTCTCTTTTTAGGCAGGTGCACGTTTTGAGGATAACTTTGAAGACTTCGTAATCATCAGTGCAATCACCGGAAGAGAATGTTTGGCATGACGTCTTTTTTCTTTATGTATTTACAAATAATGCTATGAAACCAAGGCGATTTGTTAACAGAAGAGCTTCCGTTCATCAATGTCGCGTCATTTTAATACGAATTGATTTTAGCCAATCAAATTTCAAAGGAACTTGTCCGACACATATCTTCGTTAGATTGGCTACAATCTGCACCATATTCAATTCCAAAATCGTATCTAGGAAATGTTGTCCGAAAGGTTATCATTACGAAACTAAATCCCACCACTTTATATCAGGAGTATTCAGATATCCATGAATGATACAGTCACCAGTGATACCATGCCGTTACATTTGAAAACATAACTCAGGAACGTAAGTGGCCTGTGAGCGGTAGATGACCTCAATTTTCTTAGCCATAGAGCTAGACATCACTATACACCAGATTATTTCAGCATTTCCAGCATCATGATGAAACCTTTCCAAAACTTCCTAAATCGGGTGTTCTCTAAAGTATACAGCAACGTGAAAGGCAGATCTCGAAGCTACTCAGTCACTTCTGAAAAGCGTATAATGTAGTATCGCGCACTTCATATAAGATATATAAATTGTAAATCAGGATTCCGTAACAGCAATTATATCTAAATTTCTCCTGAAAACAATTTTCTCAACCTCGTGAAGTTCATTTAGTAGACTTCCAGCGTTGAGAAACAATACTCGGAATCTTTTCACAAAATACGCGCATAACGATATATATGGAGATCTTCTTCATAAGCTTACAATTCTTGGGTGTCTGTTTTCCTTTTAATTTTTATTCTCAGGAAAGACGCGACGTATTATTTTGAACGGCTCTTCTTTAAGACGAAGAACGCATCTTGGTACTTGCTTGGAACTTGGAACTTGCTTGTCCAAAACTAAAAAAACTATTTAATGTTCGTAGTTTATCCTTCTCATTTTACAGCCAAGTCAGAATGCAGAAATAATGGTAACTCTTTGTTTCCATTGATTAAATAGTTTTGAACAAATTGACTTTAAGTTAGTACGCTCTTAATATAAACGGATCTTAGCCGTGTCCCCAGTTTCATCGCGATCATTTACTATAATCAGGCATGGATTCTAATCCAAATGTACCCTCTTGAGACTGGAGATGCAACAGCATTTTCAGTAGTAGGCACTTGTTTCAATACTTGAAGATTAACCTGTATTTTACTCAATAGTTTGACCAAGATTGGTTGGCCAGATCACCGAGTATACCATTAGACGTCACGTCTGCATAAGTTTTATTCATTTCTGATTGTTGAACAATCGGTGTTGAAAGCCAGCAACCAGCTAGTTGATCGGCTTGTAGTCGAAGAAGGCATGCCAGAGATCGTGTTAAGGGATGCGAATGATACGCAAGCCTTCCCCAAGTTAGGCGGCTTTTGTCATCCGCTTGGGTTGAGTCACTATCTATGTTCCTTTGTTTGGTTAAACCCTTTTAGTACATGCAGCTACGACCTTATTCTGACTTCTTCCGTGAGTAACATTTGATGGGCATACAACGAAGCTCACGAATAATCACAATCTTCTGAATCTTATGCAAAACTTCTTCAGTGAACGAGTGGTAAGCTTCTGGAATAAGCTGCCTCAGAAAATGATCGCTTGCATATTGGTAGATGCCTCGTAGCACGAGTGTTTCCCTGACTTCTTTCCATGAATACGCTAGCCACCTGGCGATAGAACTTGTAAATTTATCCGTTTTTTACCACCATTTAAAGAGACAAAAAACTACATAAAAATATAATTATATGATGCTTCGTTTTAAATGTCATGTTTTAAATGTACGTACAAATTTTATCTTATCTAATCTCTCATCGGCTTGGTGGAGAGAGACCATTTCCAATTTTACCAGAAGCAGATACAAATACCGTGGACCGAAGGCGGCCTGGAAAACACTTTACGTATCATCGCATACTATTTCTTGGCCCGCGTCTATTTTTGATATCTATCAACGACGTTGGTGAGCGCGTCGAATCACCATTTCTCCTGTTTGCGGAAAATATCAAGATTGGGCGAGTCATCAACTCACCTAACGATACAAGGAATCTTTAATCCGAGCTGGATTCATCACACCCATTGTCTACGATCAACCGCTTACCATTCAACATTAATAAATGCCATGCATAACGCATTTGTCCCCCTGGTGACCCTGGCTATTATCTGGGTGGCAAGATGCTCGCTGTTACAATGCTAGAAAAAGATCTCAGGGTGATTGTACAAAATGACTGGGGCTGTTCTGTTCAGTGTAGCAGATCCGTGACAAATAGAAACGTTGGGTTTTTAAAGCGTGCAATCGGAACAGTCGATCAACGTCTCTTTCCGTTTCTTCCTCAGGCGTACATCAGGCCACACTTGGAGTATGCTGTCTCCGTCTAGAATCCATGGTTGAAACGCGACCAGCACTGAAGGGACTTAGCTTCGTCAGCTACGAGGAACGTCTTACAACTCTACAAATGTTCCCTACAAACTATCGTCGTATCCAAGGCGATCTGATCCTTGCGTATCGGATATTGACGGAAGAAACTCACCCATGTAGGGGTATGCCTAAAATGGCCCCATACTCAGCAAATCGTGGTCATCACCTGAAGTTGGCACATCTGCACATTAGATTGGACTACCGCAGATAGTCCTTTGCCGTCCGGATCCCTTGTGCTTAGAACGAACTACCTCTTTGGGCAATTTCTGCCCTCTCCCTAGATATTTCTAAAGAACGCTTTGACCTACAATTTTATCACACGATACACAATTCTTGATTATGCTTCATTCACGATTATAATATTTGTGATACTGCACCATATCTTTCCCTCTTTCCACAGCATTTTCCCTCCCAACAAATATATTTTACGTTTTCCTTCGATCACTTTGCTGAACTGCTGAAACTCATTCAGACCCAATGTGCTAACTATCCTGTGGTTATTTCATTAGGCTTGTAGCTTTTTCCACAATACACAATCGACTATTGACTATTGACTAATATCCACTTTGGCAGTGGTGGGCGCTCCTTTGAAGCTTTCCACCGACAGAAATTCTGGACGCTCGATTGCCTTATCACACATTTACAGTCCTGTGCCAACTGAAGAAATCTGGACGCTCGATTGGCGACTCTGCCACATATCGTCCTGTGCAAACTCAACTGAACTGAACTTAACTGAACTGCACTAAGAAGCAAAATTCAACGTTGGCCTTGAATTTCAAATCAGATTTTCTTCGCAGTTTTGAATTACAAAACTGTTCTTGTTTTCAAAATTTTCAAGTACAGTTCTTTTGCTTGGTTCGTATATGAGAAAAGCGTTTCTTTGAAAATTATTTCAAGTCTACAAACATCTACGCTTCTAATGGGTGTTCACCAACTAAGTAAGGTTATTGGTGACCATGCACCAAAGTCCATAAAAACGAATGAGATCAAGTCATACTTCGGTACGATTCTTTTTTAAATTTTATTGTTACAGGCCGAAAAGTGGCAATCGATGCATCAATGTCGATTTATCAATTTTTAATTGCAGTAAGGCAAGAAGGCAATATGCTGATGAATTCAGATGGCGAATCTACAAGGTAATTTTAAGCTTTCTTGCCAATCATATTCCTTCAATAACGGAATAATTAATTGAATGTATTTCGCAATACCACTAGTTAGATAACGATTGTCTTGCCCAATTTGTTGAGGTTTACACGTAACTAATCTATTGCGGTTACGGGAAATATGTTGTATTTCAATTCAGTATGGTATGAAAGCACAAGCCTGATCCAGACAGTGCCGCACAGTCAGAGACTGCATATGGGCTAAGATACTGTTAGGTTTCCCGGACTAGACAGATATGATGAGGGAAATAGAAATGGTAGTGAGACTCCAGCGTGTTTCAGCATGCAGCTCACTACCTTTGGCCAATCAATTTAGCACGATGTTAGCCGCATAGCACATAAATGCTGCACGATTGCACAAGACGAATTGTGGCTGGTATGAGAGTAAGCTGGTATGCAACAGAAAAACTTCCCTCACCAATAGGTGAGGAGAGGCATTAGTGCGTTCCGAAGACAATATAATGATTATATCGAATATTCAATCACGGATAAAATTCAGGGATTAAAAAAACCCCCCACACAATCAAGTCCATTCTTAAAAAACTCCCATAAAAGTGGAACATGCAACCTCTTTTGGAAGACGTTTCCAGTAATTTACTACTCTTTCACTAAAGAAGTACTTACGAACATTAGACCTAACATGCAGCTTTGCCATTTTAAATGGGTGGCTTCGAGTACCAACACTTGGCGCGAGGCATTCATATTGATCAGATAAACATCAATGAAACCTGTCATGGTTTTAAAGCTATCAATCTGGTCTCCACGTAGATGCCTATTCAGTGAGAATAGATCTCGACTCAGCTAGGCGCTGGTAACCACCTTAAAAACAAAATCTTAATCCTCAGAGCATCAGCCATCACACGCGATAAATTGGGTAGCTTTGTTGCATATAATGAAGCGGGTGTTCGACCGGTGGCTCTATTCAACAGCCCTTATTTTCCATCATATAGTGTGAGAAGCCACCGACCCAAATCTATTTGCTGGTCAGTTTATTCTGAAAACCCATTTTATCCATGAAACCGCGTCTTTCTGCGTACCTATGTGCCGTAAATTCAGTGAAGTTCTGTCAATCAGGACAGCAAGCTATGTTGGCCTTCTGTTTGGATTCCTTGTCTCTGAATGTTTGTTGCTTGCAATAACGATAAAAGAATGGAATGCACCAAACTTTTTCAGTAGGTAATTTTTGCGCAGTTATGGTGATTCTTTTGTTGTTCAACTCAGAGTAAGCGCTGCTTGTTCGTATTTTCCAAACATATGATCCGACTAATTTTCGCATTGATCACAACAATGACGTCTTCAACAAACGTCATACACTCTTGCGACGCCCTAGGAATTCAGATATCATTATTCTAGCTGGGGATATCAATGCTCTTCTCGGCCGTTGAGGTGTTACTGAGTCACAACTAGGCGGTGCATCCAGTTTCGATGCTAAGCGTACAGACAACAGTGAAAGATTTCTGACCTATATGCACAGAACATACCTAGTGGAATAAATGTGTAGGTTTCCTTCTGGTTCGCAATTTAGAACAATGATGGGTTATAAACAATGTGAAGCGTAGCCATTGTGTCTGCAAAAGTTGAAGAAATGCTGGTAGCTGGAAGTTTATGTAACGCCCGAAGACTGTTCTAGCTTATTCGATCAGCAACTCCTAAAACCACTAGAGTCAGCGGGACAATCGCAGAAAAAGATGATGCCTTAATCACTAAAAAGAGCACCGCTTGTATCGTTGATCGGAGCATTTTCATGAGCCATTTCGCTGGGCAGCTGCAGTTGGCCCATTAACGTTTATTCCGTATTTTGATTTTACGGCTCCATGTTCTTCGTAAATAGAAATTTATCAAACCATTACAATCACACTTCTCGTTAATATATGTATATTTTCTGTGAGACTTTTTTACTTTAATCTTACAGATTTCATTTTTTTAAACTTTCGTGCTAGAATAAAATCTGGAATCATAATGAAGTGATTTTTATTGCAAAGGTGCTTTTGAATCGGTCGATAGGAACGCATTATTTTTAACGTTCTATACGGTGTCCCGTAAGACCACGTTAACATATTTCAGGTGATCTATTCCTATAGTTTTAGGGTGTACGCTAGACTTTCGGCCAACTTTCCAATCTTTAACGTTGTCCGACAGGAGTCCTATTACTAAAATGGAGCCATGTACTGCAGGCATCCCAACACCCATTTAGTTAAACCACCATACGAAACTTTTTGATTTAGTTCATGCTAATTACAGTGTTCTCTGAATGCTGTACGGATGCTCAGACTACATCAGACCGACTATGTAGTATCCTACCATACTTCGGTATGCGCTTTGCACCTTCCAGGTGGAAGGTGGCTGTCAAGGAGATTGGCGGACAAGCTTGTTATGATTTGGTACAGTCAAAGTCGCAAGGAAGCTGTTATGCTGATGTCGCTCGACTCGTTCATAACACTTGCTTAAACGCCTGTTTTATTTGAGGTATAGGCACTTCATCCCAGTATATCTGTGCCTCATGTTCTACAGGTTCAGCAGCAATTAGCTCTCATTATTCTTCAATTCTTTTAAGTTGTAACGAATATTTGTATGACACTTTAATACTGGATACGTGCTACCTGTGTAAAGTTTGTCCATGATAATGCAAGCCAACTTCACTGTGATTAATGTCTGATAAGAGTGCCCCGTTTCCTATTTTATCAATTTTTAATTGATGGTATAATGGAGGTACTTAATTAAGATCTATCTACTCCCGGCATTCACATAGGTATAATAAATAGCGTTTTGATGTAGACTATGCTGACATAGTTTTTCTGTTCATCTTCATTCACGGATGCCCAGTCTACTTTGGGTTGACGATGTTGTATCATACTATCCTTTCAAATTCGCTTCACACCTTTCCGGTGCAAAACTCTTTAACAGGTCAAAGATCCAAGAGGAACTGCACAAGATCTCAACAATGAGAAATCTACGTCTGTATATTGCTTTATATATTCTTATGCAGTTCTGTCAACAGAAAAGCGTGTTTATACAACGGGATTTTATCCCGCATTCCCAAAGCCACGGTAATGTTCCGTCGGGGAGTCTATAATGTAATAATTCATGCTTTCTTGTACCTAAGTGAAATTTTGACACCGAGAAATGATGAATTAAAAGATTTGCACCTTCTTAGTAACTGGTGTTTCCACACTCTCGTTCGAGTTTGTTCGAACGCGAGTATCCCGTCCATCTGACGTGTTGCTGTCCGCTTGACCAGACTTTGTAGCGAATTTTTCCAAGTAAAATGTGTTATGAAGTGGAGTGGCGAGTGTTTTTGTAACGCTGAAATCCGCGAAAACTATTTCTGATTTTTTCACTTACTCACAATTGCATGCTTGTTTAATTCAAAGCTTAGTCACATTAGCGTCTACTTTCCTACAGGTTCTATATCTTTCCAGGCAACAGTATCCTACTTCATATCGAGTGTAAGAAACTTCTGCCACTGAAGCTCGTTCAGTCTACAACGTGAAGGATGTAATTGTGTTGCTGTATGAATATGCAATTCATTGTCTACACAAATAGCACACCTGTCACTTTTGTATTTTACTGCTGCTGTCTCCCTAACATCACTAGTTTTAACTGAGTTCTTGCATACGCAACATTGATTTTCGTAATAATGATCAAAATTGATATTGATATAGAAAGACAGGTCTCCCTACAAGGCTACGCAATAGTGATAAAAGTAGGTTTGAGACAATCGTAAACTTTCTTGGGAATAGTTAATAATAGTTTTTCCGAGTACATCTGAATAGCCTTTCCACATGCAGGTATAACATGCAAAGGAGCAGAGAGTTGACTTAAATAGGGCACGGTGCGCATATTATTCACCTCTGATTCTTCGCTCCTCTAATATTTTCCAATGGATTTCTCCCGGAGCCTTTCCTGCAATCGAGTAAGCTGTAACGCAACAAGACCTGAGCGCAATAGAGTGCTTAAGTGCAGCTCGCAATTGGGTAAAGAAAGGCGGTGGCTAAATAAAGTCAAAAAGGAAACAATGTTTTAGTGTACGTTACCTCTTCCAGCTTATTCAGTTAACTGGCCTGAATCAGAGAGTACTCTCATGACTAGTGAAAATCGCAGCTCACACTGGGCTGTACCTTTTCAAGGATTATTTAGCTGGACACCTGAGACGGTTTTATTGCCTCATTCGTCGTTTAGTTTAGATCTTAACAGTGATCCAGGAATTGGATCATTTATGAAATCCATGAATCGATTCAAGGCTGCTGGCCGTGATGTCAGATCACCTAGTCTGCTCAAGGAAGGTGATCAAATGCTCATCGATATATTAGGCAATTTTTTTCGAAGTTTGCGAAGTTCTTGTTCTACTTATAGATGAATTATTTTCACTCTGATTATCACGAAATTGTTAGCAACCGATTGCCTTCAATGATCAAAGTTGACTAGGGAATCGCAGATCCGAGAGCAGGAAGCTGCCGACTGTATTTTCACTCCATTGCAGATATTAGAACTGCCCCGACATTGCACATCTTTTTGAGTTTCAAGACTCAGTCGATAGAAATATGTTGTTTATTACTTTGATGTATTCCGGGAAAGTATGGTAAGATACTGCGTGCACTTTATGCTCACACGTCTTGATGTGTCAGAATTGACAATGACTTTTCACCAAATTTTCCAAAACGATTGTCGTCTACTTGATTTGCGACTGTAGATCGCTTTACACATATCTGTGGCTGTATTAATTATTCAGCATCGCTAGGTCACGAAGTGTCGGTACGCATTTCTAAGGCGATCGTAGCATTTTACAACCTAGGTTACCTCCTGCGTCAGGAAGGACTATCACTATTACACAAGGGTAAGGTCCATATTGTTTCATATTTGCGACACTTGATCCTCTCGTAAATAACATGTCGAAATGTCTACGACACGAGTTTGCAAATTGACACTATTAAACCAAGTTAATCTCCTCGTTATTTAAAGATAACTAAATGCTGTTTCTATTTTAAGCCATCTGATGGGTATGTTCTACCGTACAATCCGCATGATCGATAGCGGAATCAAACCAGTTTACGTCTTTGAAGGCAAACCTCCAAATTTAAAAGCCGGAGAGCTCGCAAAACGAACCGAGCGTAGAGAGGAATCATCGAGAGAACTAGCTAAAGCAGAAGAGGAGGAAGATCAGGAGGCTATTGAGAAATTTTCCAAACGGCTTGTTAAAGTTACTCCCCAACACAACGAAGAATGCCGAGAGCTGTTGAGGCTGATGGGTATTCCATTTGTCATTGTAAGTGACCCACCTAATGTTCATTGTTTTGTTCACATTCTTAATTGTGATGTTTAGCAGGCCTTCCTCTAATCGGTTTGTCATTTATTTTTATCATAGGCACCGGGTGAAGCAGAAGCACAGTGTGCAGCCCTAGCCAAAGCTGGAAAAGTGTACGCCGTGGGTACTGAGGATATGGATGCATTGGCGTTTGGAGCACCTGTTTTACTACGTCATTTGACATTTAGTGAAGCTAGGTGCGTTGATTGGTGGCTGACAGTACTTTAAAATTGCTTTGCTTAACCTACATATGTGCTAAAATGTTTGATCCATGCAGAGTACCGCACAGTCATTAACTACACGTGGGCTAAGCTACTGTCGGGTTGCCCAGTCCTGACAGATATACGAATTAAAAAATAGGAATGACAGTGAGACTCCAACGTGCTTCGCATTCAGCTCACTGCCGATTCGAAATCAATTCAGCATGGTGTCAGCTGTACAGCTGACACGCTTCTATATCGATGCAAAAATGTTTGACGCATAAATGGTAATTTGCTCTTTCACTGATTCATCGTTTCTTTTTGTTATATCTGTCTAGGCCTGGGCAACCTGACAGTATCTCAGCCCACGTGCAGTCTCTCACTGTGCGGCACTTTGACTGGATCAGGCTTGTGCTTTCATACCATACTATACCATAATTATTGACGGTGTCGCATCGGTAGCAATTACCCCCTGTTTATCGGTCGCACACGACGCAATATAATCACTAACAGATAGATGAGAATGGGATTTAAAATGCCACGAAATCTGTAGAACTCTGAACACACATGCTGAGATGAATTGTTTAGCACCCGAATAAAACATGCATGCAGTTAAGTTCTGAGAATGAGTATGTATGTATGAAAGCACAATCATGATCCGTATATGTGTTCGTATTGCAATCATTTGTGTCTAAAATCGTTCGATATGCGATGTCAGTTTGAAATTAGTTTTGAAAATAAAGCTATATTTTAAAGTCATTGCTAAACAAGATTGGCAAAACAAATCTCTGAATGACCGATCGACACACTAGATCTGAATCATCTGATCGAATCCATCGCGATTGTCGGTTTGCACTGAGGACTTCGTTATAGCTTGGCTAATAAGAGAGTAATTGCAAGATTATTTCCACTCTGTCGATAAACAGAATTATAATATTGAAACCAGTAATTCGACAAGGCAATTACGGATGCACTAGTCTTGGAGAAAGGAATCCTTTCCGTTTTTGTTCCTGGCTATTTAGTAATACATAAATAAGTTGAAGTAAAGAAAAATGGCACAGATTGCAATCATGCATTAAGCAAGAAAATCGGTTTTTCTGAATTACTTCGCTTATTTTACGCTTGCGTTGCTCTCTGTCAAAGTGAAATACGATTCGTCTACTGATTTAATTCCGCTAATAGTTATGTTAATGTACGCCACGAATGTGATGTAAATGATGTCGTTTAGTTTGAATTTCCACCGAAGCACATCGTCCTGTCTACTGAAGCCAAACTGATAGTGCATGTGTGCAAGCACAAGCTTGATCGAGTTAAAGTGCCGCACAGTCAGAGACTGCACGTAGGCTGAGATACTGTCAGGTTGCCCAGGCCTAGACAGATATAAGAGGGAAAGTACAAGTGAAAATGGTAGTGAGACTTCAGTGTGCTTCAGCATGCAGCTCACTACTGTGGCCAAAATAAAGATATAATGTTTTGGTTTTATTCAATTGACAGTTGTGTTGGGTTTGTGACTAATTTTCATCTCGTTTTAATTAACGCTTCTAGAAAGCTGCCCATCCAAGAATTCAACTTATCTGCGGTTCTCACTGGCATGGAACTCTCCATGGATCAGTTTATAGATTTATGTATTTTACTTGGATGTGATTACGTGGATACAATTCGTGGCATAGGCCCGAAAAAAGCAGTCGATTTGTTACGAAAGTACAACTCCCTTGAAGGGGTTTTGAAGAATTTGGATCGTTCAAAGTACCCGGTTCCAGAGAATTGGCCCTACGAACAAGCGAAGGAACTTTTCGTCAAGCCAGATGTTACTGATCCGGCTACAATTGAGGTATGTTTGTGTCACAAACCGGTATCAACTCCAGCACTTAACCTGGTTCCAGTTTTCTGTGTTTTGTCTTATTGCTATGATGCCCATTTCCTTATGACGTACAGTGAGCGACAAAGTAGAATAAATTATTGAATGTCAAAGTGTACCTAATTCAGTATTTTGAAAAACTTTTATATTTGTCTATCAAAAAATTCAACATATTATTAATGCACACACGTCAATTTCAACGGAAACTCCGTTTCGGAGTTTCTTTAGGTATGGTATCGTATGAAAGCACAAACCTGATCCAGGCAAAGTGCCGCACAGTCAGAGACTGCACGTGGGCTAAGATGCTGTCAGGTTGTCCAGTTTCTTTAGAATAGATAGACACTCGCTTTTTTCACCATAAAATTTTCCTCAGAGCTGGTTGCATCATTAAAATAAGCACAATGGGTTTTCCAACCAACCATTTGTTTTACGACTTACCTTTGTTTTTGAGATTTTAGAAGGTTGTTTAAACACTATCACTTGTTTTATAGCCTTTATTTTTCGCTAAAGTGGACTTGCACTATATGCTAACTGCACTCTTGCACATTTGGATTTTATCAATCACCGTTGTAGAATAGTCGGTGATCTATGCTGGTTTTTCACATTTTGGATTGATTTTGAAATCTCTGTGTCTTGAATCATCATAACCTTGTTTTAGCTCAAGTGGGGTGAACCGGATGAGCAAGGATTGGTGGAGTTCATGTGCCACAAACACGGTTTCAAGTAAGTTTGCATTCTGTTGCCTATCTTTCACTGAATGAATGTGTATATTCTTTTCTTTTTTGGTGCTTTTCGACACTGCCATCAAAATGCGTTTCGCCCAATAACTGTTAGTAGCTGCTTGCTTATGTTCGGTCACTGCGTTGATTTTGGTTATTCGGGTGTTTTGATTACGTTTTTTCTTTCTTAAAATTGACAAGTACTACTGGTTTACGACTTGATTTTGAATTTTTTGCTATGGTTTTGTTGGAGGTGTGTTCCATCGCACTGGGACGGGGCCTCATTCAGCTATACTAGATGGTATTTGTCGTGCACTATCAGTGTCAGTCATACCAAGCAGGTTAATGCATACGTGTCGGATTGACAGTCTCAAACCACTGCCTTGCGGTTCAGGCTCTTCAGGCAAATGATTTGTTCGGAACGCCTATTTGTTTGCTGGTCTGCACGTAAGCGATCTCGTACTATCCCAACCCGAATACAATGTTGACCGTAACCAAAAAAATCAACTCCATAGTGCATTGACCGTTGCACCTGAGCTAACCCCTCAAGAGATTTGGCGACAGAAACCATTAAACTTCATGATAATGTCAATAATTCCGTTTAACGTAAAGTATAATCGAATTAAATACTCACTATGTGCTGCATGCCTCTCCCCATACATGGAACGGTAGCAATAATTTCAATGAGAGGATTCCATAGGGAGCTGCCATGTGCAGAATAAAACTATTGGCGATAGTCATGGCGGGAACGGATTGTTTATCATTTAGCTGAGTTGCTCCGTTCATGTCGCGAGTCACGATGTTTGAACGTATGTTTGGTAGGTGGTTTGTTAATTGTTATATTTTACCAGAGTAGAACCCAAGTAATAATTACCCGAATGCTTAGCACAAACTTTTAGGCTATTAGTCAGTATTGACTAACTAAACCCAACACTACGCGTAGCACGAACAAAGGCAGACCTTTCAGGCAAAGAGCTTTACCGTCTCTGACCAGAACGCAGATTAGGCTGCTGCTCGTCTGCATGTATATACTGTTTCTGCGGGACACAATATGGCCGAAAAGTGGACCAATCGGAACCGAGAATCATACATTCAAGGGGTTTCACAGGTTATAAAGAGTTTTTGAGGGTAATAATAAGATTTCCTCTGCACTAATATAAGTATTACATCATTTCGACTGTTTCTACGAAGTGAAACGGGGAGGCCAAACCACTGCGTTCGTCCTCGCGTAGTTGTATAATGATAAATTTTATCAAGCAGTAAAAACTTTGATCTGGTTTGTCAACCGATTCTCTTCAAGTTCTCATCACGTTGCGTTTGTTTGACTGACCTTGATGAATTGCGCATGCTTCCGTAGCGGCTGACTTTGTCCATCTGCTCATGTTTCCAAGAATGGCGTCGGTCGAACTGTTTTCATGCACTTTTTCCAACCCCCCCCCCCGTTGTTTTGGGTTTGGCTTCGTACTTTTTCGAGCTTCCTCCTCTTGTATTGTGTCGGAGGGTGGTGTTCCGCATATGATCCGAAAGCTCGTGATTCGCTCTCATCGCTAATGCTTTCTACACTACCACACTATTACTTGTGTACGCTCGAACGTTATGCTTGTTTTTTTTCTTTCAGTGGAATTGTAAAATTTCTTGGTAATCGACGACACTTCGTGTTGCCTCTTTTAATTTCTCGACTTTGTATCGCTCTTTAAAGTTAAACTCTTTATGGCTTTTCGTGTTGGCGAATCTCGTAGTTTACCAACCAACGCGCTATATCGTAGCGGTGGAAGAGCAACGATATCGAGAATTTCATGCTGACATCTCAAACACTGACAACTCAGCCTGATATCATGGCTGATCGTTCATACAGAATTCCGCGTTGTACGAAAAGCGTACTGCAAATGCAATCATACTACATTTCCGCTGAATCTAATATCAGTTCCCAAAATCGCATTTAGCTTCTTGATTTAAGACTTGTGAAATAAAATCACGTTATTTTTGCCCCGGCTTTCTCGTCATTGATTGAAATTTCGCTCTTTTAATGGTTTTAAAATATATAATCTTTATATGCTCTAGCAGCATTTCATTCAATGTCTCGTAAATAACCTGCAACTTGATTATTTGATGTTTTCATTTGGCAAATCACCGATACTCTGTTGTAGACTGAGTTTTTGTGCTTATTTTCTAGTGAAGAAAGGGTTCGGAATGGGGTAAAGAAGTTACTCAAAGCAAAAAATGTGACAACACAAGGTCGATTGGACAACTTCTTCGTTACACTACCTTCCGAGCCCAAGGTAATTCAGATTCCTTACTAGTTTCATCGCATTATGGTTTTGATGTTATTTTTTTTATTTTTCATCACCTCCGTGACTCAGCTGTTCAACCCTGATCTTGCCTACTAGAGAGAAAACAAATATATTTTAGTGCTCACATCCCCATCCCGTATACACCAATACCGGTTTTTGCTGTTTGCCGTCATCAGGTGGAGACAGTAAGATCAGGTTCAGTGAGCCTTGAAACAGTGGTGAAGTGGTAAACAAAGTTATACTTGAATGCCGCTGTTGCATAGGGTTCGTACAACGAACCACGATGTTCAAACACAGAATCACATAGTAATTCGTGGTCAAGCACTCAAGGTGCTTATGGAGGACCAAAGTGATGTGTTGCTCACATCCTCCGAAATTACACTCCATGACCTGTTTTTTGCTGTTTGCCGTCATCAGGTGGAGGTAGTAAGATCAGGTTCAGTGAGCCTTGAAACTGGTATATTGGTAAACAAAGGTATACTTTATACCATTGTTAAATATGGTCCTTACAAAGAACCATGATGTCCAATTACAGAAGAACAAAATGATTCCTGGCTAAGCGCTTGAGGCGCTTATGGACGGCCAATGTATTGTGGTGCTCACGTCCCCGTCACTTACACACCACTGGCTGTAGTTGATTTGTTTAAACCTTCAGTTTATGAGCCCCTTGTGTGCTTGACCAAGGATCACTGTGATTCTGTATTTGAACATCGTGGTTCTTTATAAAAAAATCCTATATAACAGTTGCATACAAGTATAACTTTTCTTTACAGAGGATACCGTTCTGTCGAATTCGTGGAAAATTATCTGTGCTACGCATTTTCTTTAGTACCAAATCTTTCGGGATATTTATAATGTTGAGAACCCATTGATAACACTAAAAATGTGCGACCTTGCAACATTAGAAACAAAAATCTATCATCTCAATTCGAGCTCAGTTTCATTTCGTTGTATTACACAAATTAGTAATAAAGTTATATCACTGTTGGCCAAATTTTCCTGAGGCATCTAACGTTTTTACTCCACCTGATTATTTTCACCCGCCTTTGCTATCGTTTTCCTCTACAGAACTCAACCAAACTTGCTACCGACAAACCGGCCTCTGATAAGAAACGAAAATCAACCACCGCCACTTCGGGCCGCTCGAGCCTCAAGCGACCCAAATAGGGTAGCGGTTACCACCGGTTCCGATTTACCGATTACCTGGATTTTCCCATATCCGGTGCTTCCGTCGGTTTTGCAGATTCCATATTTTTCTATGTCACTTATTGACCTGAAACTTGGTGTGTGTCCAGAGATATATATGTATGTCTTTCACGATGTTTCGTTCTCAATACTGTGCTCGGTGGATGTGAATGTGCGAGTTTTTTTTCTATTCTAAATTAATGGAATGTACATATGCTGGCAGAAAGTTAAAGTAAGAATTACTCATTTTCATTTGAGTATGCCATTGACTACCTATGGTCGCTGTATCCATTGTATCACAACATCTTTCAAATTTCGTATTTAATGTAATGTCTTTAATTAAAGACCGTGTTCTATTTCGATAATGTTCGAAATAGAACTTTGATAGCTCACAGTTGATGTACTGAAACGTCCTTCACCTAGTGTTTATTGTTCTCGTGTTGGTTATATTTCGTTATCATGGAAGCTGACAGTATCAGCAAGTCTTCGTCCAGTACGTCTTGCGCTTATACTTCTTGATTGTTGTATAGCGTTCACCCATCGTTTCCTTGTCCTGTTGCTTTTCATCGCATTTCTTAGCCGGTATATTTGTTTGTCTGTCAATGTTGTTGTAGTCCTATATATTTCGGTGCTTAAGAGATGGAGATGTAAGCACCAATATATATTGGTCGTTTACAAGCGCCTTGGGTGCTTGACCAGGAATCACTTTGTGTTTCTGTATTTGAACATCGTGGTTCTTTATAAGAACCCTGTTTAACAGTGGCATACAAGTATACCGTTGTTGTAGTCCCGTTTTGAAAAATGCTCATAAGCGTTCAGTGTTTATCTCTGAGTGACCCCGATCAAACTAATCTCATCAAGATCATCGTGTAATGCATTACAACAGTAGCTTAATTGGTAAATAACCGTGACAAAGTCGCACTTAAGAATGGTCAAGACTAGAAACTACAGAATATATAAAAGGAAAAATGCAGAGGCACAAAGATAAAAGAAGAAGAAAATGACTTTATTCGTGTACACGAATTTTCAGTAATTAGATCGATTTCTCCACAAAGCTAAGAAAAATTGAAATGTATATAATCACAAGCGTGATCCAGGCAAAGTGTCGCATTATAAATACTGTACGTGGGCCAAAATACTGTTAGGTTACTCAGGCGCGGATCAAATTAGAAAATGGAGTTAGAAAATTGACAAGGAGATCTCAACATCGGTTATCAAATTATCAGGCGCATCTTAAACTCAGAAACATCCATCGATTGATTGACCATGTATCGTGCCAGGTGAAGAACAAAAGAGTTACTGAATTTATTAGATCTTGAATAGAGAATGAAATATTAGATTGGGGTGGAGGGAAAAGATTTGCAGGCAACGATGGTCTTGTTCGGTGGATGTGAACTATCAGAAGAAATGTTTTTGATCAATTTCACGAAGTGACGATCGACAATAGTGGCTCGAATTAAATCTGCGGATAGCTCAATCTTGAGATAACCTTAATACCCTTTCTGGTCAGCAGAAAATCCTTTTCCAGGAGGCCAAGAAAAATTACGGGAGGATGCGTAAAGCAGATGTGGAACGATGCAAAAAACAAAGGTTTGAATTACATTTGGTGGGATGGAGAGAGAACAGAGGCGAAGAGCATATAATGACAACATGATTGGTACAGCGAAGACTGCCGGATATTGTAACACCAAGGTACTTGCTGGTTCCAAAGGTTGTCATAGCCGGGGGTGGCAGTGGGGATAAGCTCCCACTGTATATAAAATGCTCCCATATGTCACGCATCTTAAATAGCCTTTGACAACCAAGTCCAGCTTCTGGCCTGCACGAGTGGCTCCCCGAGCCCGGCGGAACTGCTTCTACCAACTTGAGAAGGGGCGAAGGCGAGTGACTGGCACCTGGAAACCAGTTTGCTTCGGGCAGATGGAGCTCGTTAGCCTGGGAAGGCATTTCATCTAAGGGAAGGAAAACCCTGATTTTCAACCTCCGCTGCCTTGTGGGATACCCGATCGCGGGAAAGGCTTCGGAAGAAAACCCTGAGGAAAAACCTGGAACAGAGTCTGGTAGACCACCTTTTTCTGGCAACTGCCTTGCAGGTCGCACTTGGTGGTGCAAAGGCTAGAGAAGCTGACTCGAACAAACGCCGAGTGGTGCTGGGGACGCCGCTTTGTATCCAAATCCCCAAGAGCCTTCATTGAAGCCGACTCATCCTCCAGGAGGAGATAGTCGCACAAAAGTAAAAGTAATTTAATTGCTGCTACTACATCATTCAAACACTAAGCCATTAGTTGAAACACGAGGAATGTTTTGATGGAGAGCTAAACATCGTATGTCAAGACATGTTGGAACATAACTTTTCTATGCAATTTCGGTATTCGAAGATAAACCAAGTGTGGATGACCAATGTTTCTAATCATTGATTCTAAAGCAAGTTGGTCCATTCTTAAGGTAAGCAAACAGATAAGCATCGTGTACCTGAAAACCGAAAACCGTTCGTTGTAACACAATGCAACTTCGACGTGCACGCGACCAGGCGGTATTTACCATGATCTTTCATTGGAATCGGGGTTATACAGACGGGTTTCCATCAGTCAGGTATAATTGCTCTTTCCATGCAACGATTGAAAATGGATGCGATAAGTACACCAGCGCATTCTTTATTACAATGGGTTAGATTTTATCTGGTCCTGCAGTCTTAGAGCGTGAGACAGACGAAAGTGCACAAAAGACCTCAGGTGAAAGATGAATTGGAGAAATAAGATGGGGGCAGAATTGAGTTCTGTTGATTGTCATTATCAGCTAGTTGGGACGTTATAGATTCATTCCTGGGATTGATTTCGGAAATAGATGGAGATTTCTCGTTGTCTTTTTCGGAAATTTGCTTAAGCGCACGCCATAAGTGACGACTGTCTTTGGAGCCAAGAAGTGTATTCGTATACATCCCTCGAGTCGTCGAATTTCGAGCTTAATTGGCTGGGAAAGTTGCGCAACAGCATTTCGATCATGTTTTTGAAGGCATCTTTTAGTCTGCGTAAACGCTTTAGGTGGGCGAAAGAAAAACGATGAAGACTAACAAAAATAGATTCTTTTGGACAACAAATGTCAAAACAAAAATTGAGATAGGATGTTTTAACCTCACATTCTTTGGAGACATCCTGATCATGAAATGTTTGGAAATCAGTGATATCAAGCATGTCTCTGAAGGCTGAAATATTGTCATGTTCGCAGGCTATAGTTGTCACCTTTCTTCCATAGCTGCGGGTTAAGTATTTGTCCCAGTACCTCCATCAATTTTAGGGAGAAGTTTGATAATACAGTGGTCCAAAGTACCGATGGAAGCGAACTTGCGAGAATGAAACTTTATTTGCATTGGTGAAAGCGAAATCCAGACAGGTTTTAAAACGTGTTGAGAAATGAACAATATTTTTGAGAGACGAGAGAAAACATACATTAGAATTATTGAGGTGACCAACAAGTAGAAGCAAAGAATTTTGAAAAGGAGAAGGAGTTCATCAATGAATGCACGAAAAGTGTCATCTTGAGAATCAGGGACGATATAAGAATTTATCAAAATAAGGGATTGGAAAAATGAAGAGGTTTGCACTCGCTGGCTAGGAAAGATATTTCAGGCTTATCAAAAGTAAAAATCTGTTTGCTATAAGAACACCAGTCACTTCGAATAGAAGTTATAACTGTGCCACCACGGTTTGCCAAATTACAAGTCCGGTCAAGTCGAAAGCAGCAGAAACCTTCAACAGAGACTAACTGTATACGATGGGAAGACCTGACACGGAGATCTATTCGGTTGGGCGACCACAACAGATGTTGCTGGCTCCTTCTGAACTGGTCATAAACGCTTAATTGCGATCGGTCAAATGGTGGACGGTAGCCCAGGTCGTTAAGCCATGGGACTACAATGGTGGTCGGGGGTTCGAACCCCACCCCCGAAGCGGAGGATATGCACTGCTGATGAGCTAAAATAAGAGCGAAACTCGAGTCCAGTGCTTCCATTATGGACCGTCGTGATCAACTTTGTGAATAGTTCGATGGGCTTGGCACGGATGAGTAGGCACAAATATAAACAACATATTCTCCAAACCTCGCTTATAAAAAGAGACTAACTCATTGTCAATTGCAGCTTGAAACATAGCAACGCCGGTATGCATTTAGCAGTTGTGAAATTTCAGCACACATGGACCATAAATAACGAATATTAGACGATAAAATACAAGGTAGGGTATTCTAGAAATAGACTGAAGTCGTTGAAGTTCGACTTGCCTGCACGATGTTTCTTTTTCAGTGATTGTTTCAATATGATATTGAGTTTTTGCCGGATGCCCTAGCCGAACATTTGTTATTTCAGATTTTTCTCTGTAAAACTCGGTATCGCGTAATTGTTTTAAAATGTGTGTATCAAAAATTGTCCTTTGTTGATACGAAAACATTATTTATAATTAACACCTATATCAGACCAACAATGGAGTATGCTGTTCAAGCATGGTCCCCATGGTTACAAAAAAACATGACCTTGCTGCAACGGGTATACCACCGCGCTACTAAACTGGTGACTGGACTATACAACAGGCCATACGAGGAGCGGATTGCAACTCTAAACCTCTTTGACTTTTCGTACCGTCTTCTCAGGTGTGACTTGATCCTGCTGTTCAACATTCTGCATACAGTGGATCACCCACTTGAACACCTGTTTCATCGGCAAGAAGCACTTGGTAGCAGATCGCAGAGCTACAAGTTAATTAGTCCACACTCCATATCTAATTGTCGACGATTTTTCTTTGCTGTCAGAGTTTGTTTTATATGGAACTCCCTGCCCCACATATCATTTGCGCAACAAGCCTGAACATGTTCAAGGCTGAACTTGACAAGTATATGTTGACCAAATCCAACCATGCACCTGAACACACGTGCTGACTTTCCATATGGATAAAACATTTGTGTTGTTTTTATGCATTCCCTATATTTTTAATCTGTGGTTACTGTAAAGTATTTGCTTTTTGGACCATTAAAACTTTGAATTACTTTGAATATTTAGAAAGAGGTAGCGTTAGAATTTACTATAAAAAATGAAAAATTATGTAGATAAATTATTGTTGTGCACGATCGATTTGAAAGCCCCGCCTCCTCGTTGTTGGTGCTTGCACATCT